>ML677386.1:3973941-4042150 GCA_007922305.1 Dermatemys mawii
CAGGATTTTCACTTCTGATCTTCATTATTTGCAAGTGGCGAGGGGGGGAGGGTGGAATACAGCACTGACACCAGGCTACCATCAGATGTAATTAGATGTGGATCTGAAATCAGATGTGCCTTGTAAATATTTACCTTTGAGAGGAATGGAAGAAAGAAAAATGTAAATTTAAGATCCAGACTTCAATCATGTTTCTCTGCCTAGGTGATGCAGTTCATGTTATACCTACAATCACAGTGTTTTGATCTTAGGCAGAGTGGCTTAAATTATTAAAGGTATAAAGCCTCATTATCACACAGCAGCCTATATGTGTGTGTCATTGTATCATTTTAACCACATTTGAAACTCCTGTCATACCAACAGAGTTACTGAACTTCAGATTGTTAAGGACAGGAGCAAACAGCCATAATTTACTTGTCAATTCATCACAGCCTAACCCTGCCTTATCTTAGCTTTATGCTCCCCTGCGGTAATGCAAGCAGAGAGTAAGATTAGGCAGACCAGGGCTATAAAAGAGAGTGAGCAAGCATACATGCAACAGTTCTGCATGATTCCTAATGAACCTAGTTCATAGAAACCCACAGGATTGGGGGTCTGAAGGCAAAGAGTGGCATACAAAGAGTAGAGTCAAGCAGCAGCTGCAATCTGTGCATGGTCACCTCCAGATCCTGTAAACAATTTATACAGTCACCAAAAGCCTTAAGGTCTTGGTTCAGAAAAGCATTGAACTCATGGCACAAAAGCACGTTTAAATGATTTGCTGAACCAGGGCCTAACTTTGAAGGGTTCTCACTCTCTCGCTTGTAGAGTACCAGGAGGTAGCCCATGGTCAAAACTGCTCCCTAAAAGCTATCTTGTGGGGAAAGGGTCACTTTGCAGCTCATCATCAGGACCTTCCTGAAAAGACTCCAGGACCAGTGAGGCTGAGAGCAAGCCCCCCTCTGCAGCCTCTCAAATATGTACCCACCAAGGGGAGCACTAGAAGGAAACTCCATGAGGACTTCTGTCCCCGCCATTCAGGTTTCTCCACAGGAGGATAAGACATAGCCCAAAGTTTGTGTATTAACTTATTTGTTTAAAATAAAAACATACAGAGATCAATGTTCCCTCTAATTTTTGACAGGAGGTGTGCGCATAAAATTTCTTCTGTGCACATTTTTGACAAGCTGTGTGCGCAAAAAATTTCTTCTGTGCACACTTTTGTGCTTTTGTGCAAATTTTTGTGCGCGCGGTGTTTTGCCATGTGCGCAGGGCTTAGGATCTGTGTGCACGCACACTCGTGCACAGCTTAGAGGGAACAGTGGCAGAGATTGTAGATGGACATTTTGAGCTGATCCCATATTAATGCATTAAATAAACTAGTCACTGAATTGAAGACCAAGTACTGTTTCAATAGGCTCCTAACAAATTTTTCCATCAATATTATGGACTCAATAGATCATGCACTGAATATTGCCTCATGCGCACAGTAGATGCTTCAAAAGCATTAAAATTAGCATAGACTGGGATGCACATCTTTGTACCTTATTCCACAGAACTGCTGCCATCTATTGGGTCAACAAGCATTTAGGGAGTCCTTAATCCGCAAAGCATTAACAAAATAATCTAACAACTGTGTTTCAAAGCATGTTTATGAAGCCGCTAATCCATTAATTTGTGGATGTGATGATTAATTCTGCATACTAAGAATTCTTATGAGATTTCTGATTAAAAATAAAGTTCATTTGTAAGTGCAGAAAACCTGGCCATTTAACAATTTTCTTAACTCTCCAAAAGGTACTAACTGCCTGAAAGAAATTCTTTAATAGGAGAGAAAAATTACATCCAATTAAAACTGTGGGGTTAGGGGGAGTGAAATTTTGGTTTTAGAATTTTGTTTGACAACAGCCACAATTATTTTATCTAAAATTTGTTTACTTTCCCTCCTTCCCTCCCTCCCTTCCCCCCCCAAAAAAACAAACAAAAAAAATCACACACCCAGGCTATTCTTGTGTGTGCTGAAGTTCAACTCAGAGAACATTTCTGACACAACATTATAACAGCGAACATAGGAGGTCATAACAGAAATGTTGAAATAATTTACACTAAAACGTCTATGCAGATGTGGTCTCCTATAATTAGTATATTCTTATGCAGAAGATCTGTGCTTTCCATGAATTTTCATTCTCTGTTCGTTTGTTTTCATATTAACCTTATACATTTTGTAGTGCAGAAATATACTCAGTTTAATAAATATTTAATAAACTATTAATTTTAAGAGTGGAAAAATTAACATTGTCCCCATTTTTACCACTTGGAACCACAATGCTACCACCTCTGAGAATATAAGACTTGCATTGATCTCTCTAGGAGTGGCATAGGCTGGGGTAAAGTGGGGTCTATATTTTCCACTCAATGTATATAGACATTTATGGCTTTCATTCACATTAACCCTGAATGGGAAATAATCACATAAAGCCCCTAATAACTGATGTGTGAATAGAAACATAATATAAAGCATTAGCATCGTTTTACAAATCTGAATGACAACTTAGTAATTGGATGCAGTGACTTTCTTTTTAGGCACATTGGCATGGCAGTGTAGGGGGAGACAGAACAGAAACAGTCTTGACTGCCTCAGTACAGTGCATAAACAAAGGACATCAGTTTGTCGAACCATTCATCCAACACTTTCACCAGCAGTTAATTCACTAAAATTAGAAAAAAGGTAACACACCACCACAAGATTCTAGAAGCTCTAGACAACAGACATTTATGGCTTAAAACTGCTAGAAATAATTGTTTTTTAAAAGTAAGAATAGATTTATTTAAATGCACAGATTGTTTATTTTTATTTAATAAATATTAAAACTTGAGTTCCCTTAACTAAATGAAATTCTCATTCACCATTATGCTGCAAAATTATTTCCCACAATTATTTTCTGACTCCTTAAGAATATAGGGATGGACATATACTTTGCTGGGCAGTATGCAAAATGACATATTCCTATGCTCACATCATCTTGCATGCAATTCCCATTGAAGGAATGGTGAATCCCTGCTCCCACCACCCCTCTCCACACAGATTCATAGCTTGTTGTGATTCATATATGGGGGCCAAGTAGCCAGGAATGGATTCAGAAAGCAACTTTTCAGATAAGCTTTGAGAGAGAGGGGAATTCATTCTCTTCTGCAGCCAGCCAGCAGAGTCAAATTGCATCACAGAACAAGAAATCTGATGGTGTATGGGCCAGCAGATCACAGAAGTATCTGTGTAGTGAGTGTGGGGTCCCAAGAAGGGAAGAGGCCCTATGAGGCCTGCTAAGGCCTTAAGAAAATACCCATCTATAACTAATTCTACAGATCTGCAGTGTTCTCACTCAGAGAAAACAACATTTGAGTAGCAAGTTACCTGTTAAGGAATGAAGGTATGGATATTAGTGAATTAGAACAGCATTTTCATCAGTTCCAGTTGCAATGTGCTTCAGATATTTCAGGTAATATTTTTACACCAATATTTTAATTTATTTGCACAGGCATAAATATTACTGTCTGTGTCAATAAATGCAATCTAAAATTGTTGTGCTCTTCAAATATAGCCAGCTCTGAATCTCACAACTGCAGAACAGGATCACCCATAAACAACTGTACAAAGGAAAGCAGGATGAATACAAGAACACTTCCAGAAACAAACTCCATGGGAGAAGATACTTAGATGCACAAGGGATGAGTGCCGCATAAATACAGCCACGTTAGGCAGATAGAAAACAATATAAAATGGACAGAACACTATTTACAATTTTTTAAAATTGTATTGTTAATTTTTTAAAAATGCTGTTAGTCACATTCCTAGTTGGTTCTCTTCTAATTGAAAAAAAAATTAATTTTGCAGTCATCAGATGGTCACTGTACATGACTTTACAACTATTACAGACCTTGCCTAGACACAAACTTGAACTGGTTTAACTCCAAGTGTATTTTAGAATGGATTCAGCTATCTCTACACTAGAGACCTTACAGCAGCACAATTATACCAATGCAGCTGCACCGCTAAAAGAACTCTTACGTAGCCGCTCTCTGCCAACGGGAGAGAGCTTCCTCCCCTGACATAGTGCTGTTGACACTATCACTTATGCCAGCGAATCTCATATAACTGGGTAGGGTGTTGTTTTTCACACCCAGAGCGCTGTGCACACTACCACTTACGCCAGCAAAATTTATATTGCTCAGGGGTAGTGCAGACATGGCCTCAGTTAAATTGAGGCAGACCATTGTGTAGATGCTCTTATTTTAGTTTAAGAGTGGCTTTCATGGATTTAGCTTAAATCAACTGGTTACTAACTTAGGCTGTAAAGAAATAAGCCATTCCTAAACTGAAGTGTCTATATATGGGTTTTCACTGCAGTACCTAAATAAGTTTTAAATTAAATTGTTGTAATTTTCCTATATAAATAAGCCATTAGACTCTCAGAAACAAAACTTGCTACTGCAGTGGGGCATATAAACAAAACAAGTTATCAAAGTGAAATTTCTTTAAAGTTCCTTTCTTGTTCATTCTTATTGGTGTTGAGTGTATGCATACTTTGTCACAGCAACAATTCATTATTTCTTTTTCATTTGAAAAAGGATCTAAACTGTTGAACTTTAAGATAAATGTTTATATTATACAAGTCAAAGTTAAGATTCAGAACATTATGATTAAAGTCGTTTCTTTCCTTTCAGTGGCTATGTGGCTGCAAACATAGTTCACTGCAGTATTCTGCTGTTAAATGTGGAGAAGTGTTTCCTTTAGAAGAGGAAATTCTCTTAAGGAAGTTGTTTTAAGATAAATAAAAGTTTAGGATGAAGCCAGCAAAAGGTGTGAAGGATTTCTCTTTGATTTCCCAATTTGTGTATTTGGGCTCAGACACAGACTACATTTTATGCACATATTAATAGGATGCTAATAAGTCTACAACTCTACTTTAACATGGACCTGTAGAGACAGCCTGATATGTGGCACCAAATATATTAACCTTCTTAAGTAGAGGCATCTTCTTCCTTTCTTAATTTTGAGTTGAGGAAATCTTGCAAAGGCAGCCTATTAAGTTATTTTGATGTTAGACTGTTTAGCAGTGCCACTGACCAGTTAAAATTGTCTTTGAACATCAAGAGAAAGGAACCAGGTCTGTCTAGAATAAACTTTAGTAGCATATTATCTTTATCAGTATCATTATGGACAAGGAATAGTGACTAAATTAGGAAAACTACTTATATCAAAAAGGTCATAAAAACATATCAAAAATAATGTAGCACTGAAGCTCATAGAACTGTATTTAAATGTTTGCTGAGGTCTCATGGAAAACTTTAGAAAACATTAGATTTAAAGACAATTCTGCTCATGTTTTTCAGATTTCTCTTCCCTTTGGTTGTTTCCTTAAAATTCTCTGGGAAAGTCACATGAAACCAGGCCTTTGTTCAACAATTAATTTTATCCCGGCTAGTTACTTCTCAGCTAATAATGCCAGTATCTTCTCTCTGGTGACAGTATAATCATTTCTACAAAGCCAAAGACAGGATTTTAACACCAAGTAAGGGAATAAACAGAGGGATTAGATGAAATCTTCAGGAACAAAGATCTTGTTTTCATGCATTTTTCCCTAACAATACAAACAAAGGAAAGATAAAGCCCCAGAGAATATACCTTCAGTTGTGCAGAGGTCCAAGAACTGAACTCAGAAACCATATTTAGAAGTACATTGACAATTTAAAAATCATACACTGTAAACAGTGTTTTTACTTGTGATATAAACATCCCCTTAGATTATGCCTGAAAATTTTTTACAAATCAAAATAGCTTTTTACCATTTATATTGTTTATCTTTTACATAATTCAACCACCAAAAAATGGGAATCAGTTAAGCCAGTTTCACTTTGGTTTATACTCAGTCTCATTCTCAGATTCTGCAAAAAAACACATTTATTGGTTTAAAAACAAAACACAAAATCATGATTCCATTGGAGTATTAAAGAGAAATCATGGGAAAAAAACCATTACTTGTGGTGTTAAACTATTTATACAAAACCTAAATAGTGGATCACATTTATTTCATTAAAACACAATGGGTAACATTTTCAAAAGTACCTAGGGGATTTAGACACTTTTGAAAATTTTACCTAGTACCTAAGTAACTAAACTGATTTCTAACAAGGTTTAACCAGGGTGTACATCATGGATGAGGCCAAATGGTGTTAGAACTGCGTTAAAACTACTTTCCCCCTCTCCCTCTTTGCTACTAGGGACCTAAATTAGAAGACTTCCCCCCACACCCACAAAATAAAAGAGTTCTAGCATTTTTCCCTATTCACGTTGGCTGGCCAAATCTCAGTAAAGTACAGAAAAATAGAATATTTTAAATTAGACCTTAATTCATGTTTTAGCTTCATCTGTAAAGGATTTAAAAGAAAATAATTGATCATTGTTTTAATAATGTGGTAGCTCTTAAGAGCCCCAGACACATACACAGCCCCACTGTGCACTATACAATACAGAACCATGTTTTCCAGAGTTCTCCAGAAAACATCAGTAATTCTAAGATTGTGCCCAATTCTCCATCTAGGCTAATAAAATAACCACTTTACTGAGCCATTACACAAATCATTGCATTATTTAACTATTAAAATTAAATGTAATAGTTAAACTGGGGGTTAAACTGGGTTAAAATAGAGAGAGAAAAACCATGTTATAAACATGTTTTTGTTTAAATATCTCTCAAAATGAAAACATAGTTCTCTAACGGTTAAAATATGGCCAGAGCACAGTTGTGTTGTTTATTTTTAAGCATTGTTATCTTTGAAGTGCAGATGACAGCTAAGTTTTTTATAAAAACATATTTTCAGTGGAAAAAGGAGTTCACCTCAGCCATGAGGTACCTCTAAGGCTAAAACTTACCATGGTGAGTTTTGGTATTTTTGTTTATTAAACAGCAAATTTTTAAAAATTAAAATAGTTCTTAAATTTATGAAGTTGCTAAATCATGTAATAAAATAACCAGTTGGATGCTTTTTTTTTTTTTTTTGCATTTCTAAAACTCGGTTTCATTGGTAAAATTAACTTCTTTCTCAAAGGAGCTGATGAAAGGGGTGTGGTGTCAAAGAGCCATTCAGCTGTATTTCAACATTCAATTGCAAATTAGTCAAAACGCACTGAGCCTCTGCATGTTCATCTAATCCCCTGCAAATCACTCTCAAACAAGTAACAAGGCATGGATTGAAGTGACTCATCTAGTAGGATAGTGAAGATGGATATATACATTACTGTTAATCACTTCCTACACCAAGCTGCTTTTTAACCTCATTGGTTAGTCCCATCTGTTGCTAGCAAGGGAACTCCTATAAATGACTCCTGCTTTGAAAACTCCTGTATGTGGTTCTTGTGTAGCAGCCAGTAGATTATCTTGCTGACAGGATATAGAAGGTGCTATACAGCACATTCAGGGAATCCCAGAGCAGTTCACAAAGTAATGATGTGTGTGTCAGTGCTATGACTGGGCCTGTCATGGCAGTGATCAGACTACTGAACAGGGATGAGTCAAGCAAATCTGGGGCATCCTGCAAATCTATTCAAGGTTCCCCAGCTGGACAGCCCAATAATCAGTGTCAACCTTCTTCTCCCCAACTGCAATACCATAGCATCAGAGTGAGTCTGGGAGATTAGGTAATAGACACACTAAAGTGTGCATTTGTGCAAGGATTTAAGGGACAGCAGGAGAAGAGGGAACTTGTGAAATACTTCAGCCAGGGACATGATAAATGGGGAGACATCTCAACTCCCCTGGAACAATCAAGTTACAATCTAGAGCTCAGTCAATAAAAAGCAGCCCCACTGCTGGCACTATACCAGGGGCAACGAAGCACGAACAGTTCACATCACACCAGCATCTCAGCCTGTCCTTGGTGGAGCGGAGATCCCCCAGGATGAAGGACCTCCATTATCTAAACTATCTTTCAAGAGAATATTTAAACTGCATCTCTCTAGGGAGCCTTACAGACTTTAACCTCAGTGTCCTGGCCCATATCCTCATATGAAAACTTCCCCAGTGACGGTCCTAAACCAAATGTAACCTATTCTGAATGTAAAATTATGAATGCCCAGTTTCCCCCAAAGGTTTGCCAGCCATTCAAATGAACATAAGCAGAGTTTCAAGTGAGTGCCCACCCCCCACAAATGCTGTGTGTGAACCATGCAAAATTCACTGGTTTCAGTCAAGTTTGTTTTGAATTTCGGCTCAGTAGAGTTCAAAGTGAAACTCCAGGGATGTGAAGTTCAAACCATGCGAACCAGAACTAGCAAGACTGGCATAGCTCTACTTCTAGAGTTCCAGGCTCTTTCTTAAGAGCTGTTACTGAGTGAATAGTGAATGACATACCTGCTCATTTAATCCCATCTAACTGCTTTGTGGGATACTTTTTAAACCATTAGATGTCTCAAGGAAGAACATACTTGTCTTTATAATAAAAGTTCTTGAATTTCTCTCATCCCTTCCTTCCCCACACCAGTCCCATTTTATACTCCACTTCCCTCTCTCTGCAGAGAGCTCTCAGCTTCCTAACTTCCCTTGTCCCCAACTCTCATTCCAACAGCACCAGAACAGGTTCCTCTGAGCCCCACATTCCCTACCAGCCAAGTTCTTCAGCTGCTCCCATAAACGCCGGGAGAACGGAACAGTCTGATGCAGTAAAACCCTTCAATACTGACTGGTATCCTAACGGTAAAATGTTCCACACTGCTCCTTCTAATCCCATTGGGGTAGGGGTTGCTCCTGCAGTCAGGACTTTTCACTACACCTAGCGCCTGACACAGCAGCTATAACCATGCTTCACCAGCCAACTTGGTAGTGCAAGAAACACCATAGGAAGCTTGGAAGCAGTCTTACCAATAATCATGTCCTTTTCAGGATAATTGTGTCAATCATGAATTATATGAAAGATACTCAGATCTGGCTGGCTGGCAAATAATGGCAGGGTTGCTACTCTTTAGTTTATTCATGCTGGGCAGTGTCATGTTTTTAGTGATAACTTTGTTTATATTCTCACGATCAAAATATTTGTTTTAGATAGGGTATCCAGATGTCCAGTTTTTATAGGGACTGTCCTGTTTTTTGGGAGGTTTTTTTATATGGGTGCCTATTACCCCCCATTCCCTGTCCTGTTTTTTCACAGTTGCTATCTGGTCACCCTAGTTTTAGAGCAAGATCTGAGACCAGAGGAAGAGTACATAAATCCTCTCCCTTATGGAAACAGCATGCATATTTCAAAAGAGAGGACATCAATATGATTTATTTAAGAAAAACCCAAAGAAACGACCAACACCTGTGAACTTACAGAGAAAATTAAGTCCTTTCTATAACTTATGGCTAGAAATCTTCGACCAAACTCTCTCTGAGAGTATTTTTAATGAGAAATCGTAAGGAAAATTGGTCCCATTTTTCATTCAACACTACTTTCCATAGATGTTTTAAATTAGACCAGCATATAGAACTGACTAGAAAGCTACATTCCAACTATATACCTCTACAGATTGATAACTTTTCTGCAGCCATTTTAAATCATTCTTTTTGGATTGCAATAGACTTTCCATATGGGCTGACTCTCCCATAGTTTTAGTTTATAACTTAGTTGTATTTTCTGGTTTTGGAAGGTAAAAATTCAACAGCAGTGTCCGAACTAAGCTAATGATTGATGCTTCCTGAAATGGTAGCCATCTTGTAAATTGGGAAGGAACCATTTCATTCAACCTGCCATTCAACCCAAATGTGAGAAAGACCAAGTTGGGCTTAATAGACTCAAAATAAGGGACATAAGATTATTAGGGCTGTCAAGTGATTAAAAAAAATTAATTGTACTGTTAAACAATAATATCCAAAAATAAATAAATAGTATTTGTTTTCTATATGTAACCCTTCTGCCCATCAGAGTTGGCAGCAACAAGGGCCGGGTTCAGTATCCAGGGGTTCCATTCCAATAGCACAATACAAAAACCGGCTCGAGCCCCCACCCAGTGACCTGGGACAACCATATACCACCCCTCTGGGCATCTGTAAGAGACAATACTTCCCCTCTCGCAAGCACAGAGTCTGAGTGTACCAAAGCCTTTTAATAACAGGGAGAAACAATGTGGCATTATATTGGGGAAACACCACAAACAAGGTTAATAAACCAAACCATGAACCAGAAGCCACCCCCCACCCCCCCAGCAAATAGGCCGTGGCCTTCCCTTTGGCTCTTGAGTTCCACAACCCCAAAAAGTCACTCAATAGTCCCAAAAGTCCAACAGCCCAAGAGTCTCTGTTCTTGGTCAGTGCAGAGTTCAAAAGTCACTCGGCAGAGTCTTACCTCCCAGCCTGGGTGGAAATGGAGGGTAGGGCACGGGGCACCTTACATGGACCGAGGCCGACTGCGCCGCCTCTCTGTGGGGTTCCCCTGCAGCCCTCACCGCAATCCGCTCTGCTCTGCTCGCCGATACTCGAACTGCTCTGCAGCGCCAGTCACTCCGCTAGCTGTCCTGCTAACTGACACCCGGACAGCTCTGCAGTGCCAGTCACTCCATCAGCAGCACAAACGGCTCCGCTAGTCGACAGATGGACTGCTCTGCTGTGCCAGCCACTCCGCCAGCAGCACTAACTACTCCGCTAGCCGTCCTGCTAGCCGACACACGGACAACTCTGCGGCGCTAGTCGACACACAGACTGCTCTGCTGTGCCAGCCACTCTGCCAGCCACACAAACTGCACCCAGGAACTGCTCAGCTGAGTCCACTGCTTTGCTCTGCTAGCTGCACAAATTGCTTGGTGCCACCGACATGCCTTTAGGCCCGCCCCAACTTAACACACTGCTCAGTGATTTCAGCTCTTAGTAGAGGGGGCCCTGGCACAGGTACACCAGCAGACCCAAAGTGAATTCAGCTTAGCAGACTAAACCTACGCTCCTAAGGGAATCAAAAACTAGCACTAACATTCCACAGTGGAGAGAAGCAAGGTACAATAGACCTAGGGGGCCCTTAGACAAATCCCTCACCAAAAGGCATAGAGACCTGCCCCTGGCCTCTCTCAATCTCAGAGTGTTCTGAAACTGCTGGCCCTTGCCCAGTGAGTGCTACCTAAATGATGGCGAGTCCCTCCATCATAACAAGGGCCAAGTACGTGTCCACAGTCCTTCATTCACATAATCAGGGTAACATCACTTTATATTTCCTGCCCCAATAACATAAAAACTGGGGCTCCCATCTCGGCCGAAGTGGCCATGTGGGCTGCTGTGGGCTCAGGCTAGGCGCAGTGGGTGTGTCTATGCAAATTGATCAGCCCTGAAGTTATTTTCCATAACTCACTGCAATTCCCATAGTTCGCCACCAGCTGTCAGAATATATCTCATTCCTGACACTGCTTACATATATTTTCAAATGTATTAATTTAAATTACAATACAGAATGCAAAGTGTATAGTGCTCACTTTACATTTATTTTTTATTTCAAATATTTGCATTGTAAAAAACAAAACAAATAATATATTTTTCAATTCACATAATACAAGTACTGTAGCACAATCTCTTTATCATGAAAGTTGAACTTACAAATGTAGAATTATGCACATAAAAATAACTGCATTCAAAAATAAAACAATGTAAAACTTTAGAGCTTACAAGTCCACTCAGTCCTACTTCTTGGTCAGCCAATTGCTCAAACAATTTTATTTATATTTGTGGAGATAATGCTGCCCGCTTTTTGTTTCAATGTCACCTGAAAGTGAGAACAAGTGTTCGTATGGCACTATTGTGGCCAGTGTTGCAAGATATTTATGTGTCAGAGGAGATAAAGATTCATATGTCCCTTCATGCTTCAACCACCATTCCAGAGGACATGAATCCATGCTGATGACAGGTTCTGCTTGATAACGATCCAAAGCAGTGCAGATCAACACATGTTCATTTTCATCATTTTAGTCAGATGCCACCAGCAGAAGATTGATTTTCTTTTTTGGTGGTTCTGTAGTTTTTTCATTAGAGTGTTGCTCTTTTAAGACTTCTGAAAGCATGCTCCAGACTTCTCAGATTTTGGAAGGCACTTCAGATTTTTAAATCTTGAATCAAGGGCTGTAGCTACCTTTAGAAATCTCACATAAATCTGTTTTGCATTTTATCAGATCTGCAGTGAAAGTGTTCTTAAAATGAACATATGCTGGATCATTGTAAAACACTGCTATAACTTGAAATAGATGGCATAATGCATGTAAAACAGAACAGGAGACATACAGTTCTCCTCCCCCACATCAAAGAGTTTGGTCACAATTTTAATTAGCGCATTATTTTTTTAAATGAGCATCATCAGCATGGAAGCATGTCCTCTGGAATGGTGGCCGAAACCTGAAGGGACATATGAATGTTTAGCATACCTGACGTATAAATACCTTGCAACGCCAGCTACAAAAGAGCCATGTGAACGCCTGTTCTCACATTCAGAGGACATTGTAAATAATAAATAGGCAATATTATCTCCCATAAAGGTAAACAAACTTGTTTCTCTTAGCTATTGGCTAAACAAGAAATAGGACTGAGCAGATTTGTAGGCTCTAAAGTTTTATTGTTTTTGAGTGTGGATATGTAACAAAAAAAGTCTACATTTGTAAGTTCCACTTTCCTGATAAAGAGATTGCACTGCAGTACTTGTATGCTGTGAATGGAAAAATACAATTTCTTTTATCATTGTACTGGGGAGTACAAGCTTTTATCATTGTACTGGGGAGTACAAGCTCATGTTCCAATAATATTTTAATTGTATTTATTTGCCTTTAAGACCTTATTGTAGGGCTGGTTGACAAGTTTCCACTGCAGCTGTCTGATGAATAATTCATAGTTTTTGACTAAGCAAAGGACATTTTCCATGAAAATATCTGTTTTCCAGAGATAATTTTAAGCTTTTTCTCAAAAAAATGAAAATCAAAAATCTTTTTGGTTTTTCATCAGAGTCAAAATTTCCCTGGAAGGGGAAATTTTTTTTTCCTCCAACCAGCCCTATTTAATTTTCATATTAGAGCTTAACCCTTCAGTATTTGTATCTTTTGGGCACTAAAAGGGGGATTTTCCTTCATTCCTTCTATATTACAACCTGTTGTAGGAAAATCTAAGCCTCTGATTAAATAGTTTAAATTGCTCCGAATATTTTTGTAACAGTGTCATGTACTCCTGTAAGAATGGTTGCAATTTCATAAACATGTCCGTTTTATTGTCTCCAGATAGTCTTGAAAACGGTAGTGTAAATTCCCCCACAGTTTTAACCTGTTAACACCAAATGAAGCTAATACAAGCACCACCTAGTGAAGATTGTGATCATGCAGTTACGGGGGAGAGGAAGGGGAAGGAGACTCATTGCTGCCGGATTGTTTTGACTTCAACTTGTTAAAGACTATATGCATAAATAATGCTACAAGTTCACATGCAACAATAAAACATTGTGTTTCCTAGCATAGCACTGTCAATTGGTTTCATTTTTTGGGGATCCCAGTTTCACCAGTACAGTCCCACATCCTGCTAGTAGGATAGTTCAGCAATCCTGAAAATTATTATTAAATTATATTTTATTGCAATGGTGCCTCGGAACCCCAATCATAAACAAGGACCTCACTGTGCTAGGGCTGTACAAATATACAAGAGACGGTCCTTGCCCAGTGCACTGTCATCACAGCACAACAAAGTTTCACATCCTCATGTGTTACAACTTGTGAAATAGGCTAGACTGTGGACCCCTTCCCGATAAAAGAAGCAGGTATGTCTACACTGTGTTTTAAAACCCTCAGTAGTGAGTCTCAGAGCTCACACTACAGCACTAAAAACAGCTGTGGAGACATCTGGGCTCTGGTTAGAGTTTGGGCTCTAAAGCCCAGGGAGGAAAGTAGGTTTCAAGAGCCCAAGCTGCAACATCTGTACAGCTTTTTATAGCACCATTGCACAAGCCTTGCAAGGCTGAGTCTGTAGACCAGTGCTCTGAGACTTGATGCTGTGGTTTTTAAAATGCCGTGTAGACATACGCTGACTGGCTTCAATGGGACTCCTCACATTAGTAAGTATTCATCAATACAAGTTGTACAACTGAGGCTAATTAGTTCCTGAGATCAAAAGATCATGTACTGGAGTTCTCAGTATTATTCATCAGTGGAGGATAAACAGCTGTTCAGAAATGCTCCTTCTACAATTCTTCTTCCCCATCTAATTTCTGAGGGATTATCAATATCCAAAACTCACTTGCCATCCCACTTTCACTTTCTCAGCTCGACATGCAGCCTTGAGTAATAAACTGTGGCCTTTTATTTAAGGCAGCAGTGTTCTCTAGTGCTTAAGGTGAACATGACATGCTCAGCAGTGAAGATTCAGAGGGATAGCTTCTATTTATTTTTTTAAATCAGAAGAGGAATGTAAGTCCTCCCAACAACCTCTCAGATCCACAAGCACTGCCAAGGGGGACTCCAGGAAAGAAACACCATTAGCAATGGATGGGTAGCAAATACCCAGTATCCAGATATGGGGAGCTGCAACCTATGGAAACTGTTTTTTGTGGACCAGCTGTGGTTTCTAGACATTTGCAAGAGAACTCTGCCTAGTTTCAAAGTCTAGCTAAATTTGCTAATTGACAAAAATGTCTTTAGCTCTCACAACATGTACAAACTCAAGTGCTGAAATGCAAAGACATTAACGCTTACGGATATTATAAATCTTACACTAACAAAACACACAGCACAATCTCTGCTGGCACAACTGATCTGCATTTAGCAGAAGCTGCTGGGTCCTCATTTTTGAAAGACAGTGCATTTATGGAGATGCCTAAGCAAGGATATAGGTGCCAACTTCATGCACCTGTTTTCAGAAATGTAGGCCATAGCCTTTAAAGTCATCTGCAAAGGAAAGATCGCTGGGTTTGTACTGCATAAGCAGGTGCTTTTCTTAACTTACTTTAACACACAGTCCACAAATAAGGCAGAGGCCAAAATGACCACTCTTCCTGGGGTTTGGATTTGTGGGATTATTGTTAATTTTTTATTATCCCTCTATATTCCATCATAGGGACTTTTTTTTTAAGTCTTTGCAACATTCAAGATCTTTAAGCATAAGAAAACTGTCTAAAATTTATCCCTTTGAGTTACCAATAAATCCTGAGCACAAAAAGACACAGATGTCGTGTTAAACCCTCTGCAGTACCCCTGCATTTTAGGTGCTCAAATGTTATAAAGAAGCAAAAAAACAAAACAAAAAACAAAAACCACATAACCTACAAAGGACAAGAAATGTGGGTACCTTTAATGATTGCATGATAGTCTGAAAAGTGATTATATTGGTTCACTTGCATCATCCTCTTTTCTTCTGAATGACTTTGGAAAAGAGAGAGGGTACTTAACAGTAACTGTTGCTCTTCAAGAGTCACCTCCGTGCATTCATCCTACCCGCCCACCTTCCCTTCTGCCTTGGAGTCCTATATAATGTGAGACTCTACAGATAGGGAGGCGCATTCCCTTTGCAGAATAGCTCAAGAAGTTCAACTTCACGCAGGATCTCTTTTGCGCAATCCTCCCCCCACCAGTACACACAGCTTTTCAAGGCAGTTCCACAGCTCAACAGCAAGATCACAATATCCCACAAGTGTGGATGCACAGAGGCAATTCTCAAAAATAGAGAAAGTGACACACAGATATTACATTTCCAAGTGATGCCTAACAACCAACTCCTAAAAATGTATATGTCTCTTTCTCTCAAGCCTTCCTTCATCATAAGGGACCATTCTCCTCATTTCTGTTTATGTCTGTTTTATTTCACGTGTCATAGGAGAGCAAGACGACTATTGTTTTTTTCCACAAATCAGAATTTTGTGATTGCTACGTTGGAAAAATAAATTTTGTTTTAAACATTGATATTTCTTAAAAAAAAATTAGTCCTAATTTCGTCTGAAAGTGGCTGCCCTATACTTGCATTTTACAGCACTAGCTCATTCAAATACACACTTTTTAACCTTATCTACACTGAGCCTTCTCTTAGAATGTCCCATTCCTGCATCATCACCAGTTCAGCTCCACTGGTAGTACCAACAGGGAGAGCTCCAGAATAATTAATGTGTAAGGTCAGACTAGATACAGCCCTAGTTTACTTCCTTCCTTTACATTGAGGAATAAGAAGGTTAAAAGCACAGTAGGGTGATCGTGCTAGGGATTCAGCATCCATTACTTTAAAGCAATGCTGCCAGGTAGTTTAAAGTCCAAATTTTAGTTTTTACATAAAATGGGAGTGGGAGGAAGGCTTTATAAAAGCTAACAACATTTAAAGGATTTTATTAAACGTCAGTACATTGTAGCAAGAAAGAAAAAGTGAAATGCACTAGTTTGTTTTCATACTCCAAAAATGGTGAAAAGTAAGCCAGCTTTCTAAGAATCTTTTGATTTTAAATCATCAATAATTATTAGTGACTCAGGCAAGGACTTTTTTTTTTAAAGAGGATTATTTTTAATCTCACTGTGCTCTTAAGAACATTTTCCAGTTTAATCAGTCAGTCATTTTTCTTCTTGCAACAAGCTAACCTTCCAGGAGACAATCCTAAATTTGAAACTTTCAATCATTCCCCACCAACAGACCAACTTGCCCACTCTCTCATGAAAGGAGGGGATTTATAATTAAATTATATTAATGCTAATGGGAGTTATTCACATCAACCCTGCATATTAGTAAGAAAAAAGAAAACTCATACAACTTCAAAAGGGTAGGGGAAAAATCTATTAAATTTTCCAGTCAAGCCTTCTATTTCCGTATATTTTCAGTAGGCAAATCCCCCTTTTTTTCCCTCAAAATAAAAATTCATACCTTTTTACTTCCTTGCTGTTCAAGATTTTGCTTGAAGCTGAGATCAGACATTTGGATCTGAATTCGTTGCTTCTGAACTTTCTTGTTCAACAAATCCCTGTAACGCACATACATGGCATTTCTCAGCCGATGTAGATTCTTGTAGTTTTCAAGATGGCGCTGGAAGAAAATATCCATATGAATTTGGGGTTTGGGTTTATATTTTTGTTAAATGTGTATTTTCTTTCCACCTTTACACTAATCACTTCCATTTCCAAAATAACTGACATAGGCTCACTATTAACGTTGTGCAGGAACCAGATTGTTTACTTCAGAGAAAGAGTTTTGCAAGTTAGAATTTTTTTCCGTTGAATTTTTGAATGAACTTTTTTTGAGATTTCCCATTAATCAAAGTTCCAAAAAACCCTGCAATTTGGGATATCAAATGACATGGGCTCGTCTCATTTTATAAGACACAATTTTAAACAATCACAACAAACAAAAAAGTCATTTTGAAATAGAAAAATCAAAATGCTCCATTCCAAAAAGGTTAAAATGCAAAGTTTCCAAATGACATTCAAATTCGCTTTCAATGAGTCTGCATTTTCCAAGCCGCTCTACTCATTTCTGTTCTAAGTACAGACATCAGAATCACCACAAACAGGGAATGGAGTCAGAATCCATGTGCTGAGTGGGATCCCTAACTCCCAGATTAGGAAGGGCTGGGAGCGAAGGGAGAGAACATCCGGCATTACTCTCAAAGAAATGATAGGGGCATCCATTTGCTGTGAGGAATGGAGGATACTTGAGATTGTGCTGAGGTGGATAACAACAGGAAAGAAGAAGGTGGGCGGAGGTGAAAAGAACATGTTGAGCCCCCCCACCCTTGGTGCTTGCAGAGTAGGGGAACCTGCCACTGCTGCTGCGCAACATGCTTCTCCTAGCCTACAGCACCTTCAGCCTCCTTGCCTGCCTCATTTTCTGCAGTGCCAGTGGGCTGTGCCTGTGTGGGGTAAGGCAGGAGAACCTCCCAACTATAGCGCTGTACTGTACGGCAAAAATAAATAAGTAAATAAAAATCCCTGGAACATAACCTCCCCCTCCCATTTACATTCATTCTTATGGGGAAATTGGATTCACTTAACATCATTTCACTTGAAGTCGCATTTTTCAGGAACATAACTACAACATTAAGTGAGGAGTTACTCTATATCCAATATCAGCGGGGTAGCCGTGTTAGTTTGGATCTGCAAAAGCGACAGTCTTGTAGCACCTTTTAGACCAACAGATGTTTGGGATCAAAAACTTTTGTGGGCTAAGACCCACTTCATCAGATGAATGATGAAGTGGGTCTTAGCCCACGAAAAATTATGATCCCAAACTTCTGTTAGTCTATAGGGTGCTACAAGACTCATACAAGTATCATACAATACAACAGCCAGTGCTTTCTTGTGTCTTTGAGATAAATGCATGTGCAATATTAGTTGTATATCTGATCTCTCTGGGAACTATATGTTGCATTAGTTTGGGGACAAGTGAATCTACCAGGCCTTTTCTTTCTCTATCTTCTATGATCCAGTGGTGTTAATTCTAAATTAGAAGGAACTTAAGTATGAATTATTTTGTTCACTTCCCTGTGTATTCAAAGTGTCAATACACTACCCACTATTATATTGATAACACTCTGCATATCTACAAATAGAGTATAAATATTCTCAGGTAAATATATTTCAGAATAACTGAAAATAAACTCAAAGTATTGTAGAAAGTTCCCAGCAGATGGTGCTGTTGACTATGGTCTGGTTCAATACTACCAGGTTCCCACTGGCCCAAGGGGAGCATATGGGTCATCCATTTTACCCTGGCACAGCAGAAGAATTTCTGTGATCAGTACCTCAGTAAACTGCCAGACCCCAAATCCATTTTCAGTAGATACACGTGCTTTACTAAAAGGCAGCTAAGTAAGGAAGGGTACTTGCTTTTCTATATAAGCTGTTTTGGACCCTAACAACAGAGATATGTCTGGATTGCCAAGTTCCCAAAGAACTTTATATAACATCATAGGTGTATGGTGATATGGTGTAACAACCCACACATTTCTATATGTTATATACTACTTTGTCTGTGTGTCTGTACACAAATGTCCATCAGGGAGACATTACAGAAAGAAAAAAAAATTTATAAGATTTATCTTCCTCAAATCAATGAAAATTGGGGCTTTAAATACGACAATGTCTCTTCAACTTAATATAGTAACAACCCTTTGGCACCTCCTATAACTTCAAAACTGGCACAATGCTGCATGCCACGGGCACTCAAAACTTCTCACAGGTACTTGAGCTAAAGGAGAATCTGCTATATCCATTAGCAATGTAGGAGTTAGGACATGCACACCTGACAGTTTCTGCTTCATCCAACAAAGTGCCGTGGTAAACATGCCAGATATGCACAAGCCAGGCCACAACTACACAGCAATGTATAGAAATACATAGGTGAAAAAAATTGCCTTCCATTACACCACATAAAGTGGTACCTGGCAACTGCCACATTATGAAACGAACATTCACTAATATTGTCCATATAATGTTTACTTTAGCTAAACTTTCGGCTAGATTAGAATGCTCAGCTGTGTATCAAAGAGTTTAAAAATAACTAATAAGCCCTACTCCCTGGTTTATCTGCAAGCTGCTTAAAAATAAATAAATAAATAAAAATCCATCCTTTATAAGAGCAACCTGACTTTCCCATGAAGTGTACTGGTAATTACAGCTACCTCGATTCCAATGAGTCTTCCTGTTTGCCATCACCTTAGTAAAATAAATACTAGAAGTGCCTTTTTGAGGAGAGTTTTTAATACTAGAACTGGATCATTGGGTCCATTTTTTCTCTCATTTACACGGAAGTAGGTCAAGATCAACAGCACTGAAATAAATGGAACACCACATAAGGGTAAAATGGGAATTAACATCAGCATCAGCTCCTTTATCAGCCTATGAATGAGCCCTACAATCACAGAAGCCATCAGGCCATGTGGATAACAATGTAGAGCTCTTTGGATTCTGGCAATCCAAATGTTCTAACTCTACGGAATTATTACACACAGTAGTTTAAGTTATCTACAAATATCATACTGGAGTTACCTGTTCTAGCAGGGCCCGTTTCATTGCATCTTCTTTGTCTTCATCACTAAATGATGATCTGTTGTTCCTCTTCCTCCTGTTGTCATCTTTCATAATCTTTTTGGGGGTTTTGTCATTCTGGACAGAAATATATGGATGTCAAAACGGGCCTGATCAATCACGGCTAGGATAAGTGCCACATTTTAAAATATGTACACCTTCTTCAGTGCATAACAGAACCCTTGCTTTGCCTCTTTCACTGAAGTCAAAGAATAGCCAAATAATAGAAAAGTTAAACTTTCAGAATTGTGGCAGTGTGGAGAGAATGCTTGGCTCAGTATGAATATTTGTTTTTAAATCTTAATCCATAAATATTTTCCACTCAGTTATTGTTCAGTATTGGTTAGTAAACTATTCCAAAGAATATATACAAACTACAGTAGTATAAGAATGTTGTTTCTAGGGCTTTCAATAACTGACTTCACTGCGTGTGCTTGAACCAGATCACTGGCAGATCTCCCACAGCCCCCTCCAAGTGCAAAGGCCCCATGAACGGCTATATCTACTTAATGGAATTTTCAGCTATTTTTAAAAGCAGGGTTGAATGGTGTACATCCACCCACACACTTCCAGAGCCTAATCCCAATTACCAAACATACACCTGCATTAAACTGGAGATAGAGATGTAAACTCGTATCAAGAATTTAATATATATTTCTGCTCCTCTTGAAAATAACACACACAAGCACCTGAGTTAATGCAGTCCTAAATCACTGGCCCTAGGGACAGGATTTTTCAAGCTGCACCAGCAAACTGTAGAAGTTTCCTTATACATACTTTACTATCTCTGCCAGAACCCAAAGCCTGCAAGATTCAGACACACGCATACAAAACTCAAAAGTTCTAAATTAAGGGACCTGTAATGTGCATCGATGGGTCCACCACACTTAGAAATGTTGGAATATTAAGGTGCCATAGATTATTTCTTGTAAATTCTATAAGAATTTGCAAATCACAGACTCTCCAAAAAAGAAAAGTTAATCTCGAGATAAAGCAGTGAGATGATATCAATGCCTTACTCAAACTAAACCTGAATAGAACATTGTAGCTTTACAAGCTACAAATGTTAGAGGACCAGGAAACTCTATGTCAAGATAAATAAAATTAAGCACAGAAAGGCAGAACAGAGGTGCCCAATCACCCTTAACTCTGACCTAAAACTACTCTGTACACTGTTTGTGCTGCCCTGTCCGATTTATTAGGTGTCTTTCAGGCTGTATCCAGAACTTGGAGCAATTTAGCAAGGACCATGGCGGATTTTCCATCAGACAATTTTTAAATCAATCTTGATTTAAAATCTAGGAATTATTTTGGGGAAGTTGTCCCTTCTGCCATTAGAATTGATACATCTACAAAATGATCAGGATCCCAGTATTGAGAGAGCAGACATGTACAAAGCAAGGATCTGGTAGCCTTTGATCTTGAGATTTTTGTTGGAATTGTAGTTAGCAAAGGCTGTTGGTTGCAGAGTGAATGTAATATGAGTGAGTATTGGTGTCAGCCTGTTCTGGACTACTCTAGGAGCTCAGCTTTTGATCCTGAAGCCCTAGCTGCAAGAAAACATTTAATTTTACATAGCAAATTCTGGCTGTGGAAAACTCTTTTTGCTTCATTTATTTTTAATCACAAACCTGCAGCTTGTTTGTTTGTTCATTAGCCAGTCTAGGCTTATTTGGTCCATCATGTTCCTAAATTACTTCCATAAAATGAGCTCCCACGGGGGTGATATTCCTGGGAATTTGGTCCCAACGAAAACCAAAATCATATGTGTCAACTCTTAAAAGGTCCAGATTTTCATGGTAATTGTTTTGGGAGTGATAAAAGCACCCGTACCAATAATTAAGTGGTTAGGAGTTAAAATAAGTCAAATTAAAAAAAAAACACATTAATCTAATCCTCAAACTTGAGAGGCAAGGAGAACAAGCTTTATAGCAGGTTGGTTGTACTCTTAAATATTTATGTGTATTTGCTCCAGGCAGCGAAAATGTGTTGTTTGAGGTTCAGTGTGAACACATCCCTTTTGCTGACAGGAGACCAAAATCAATATCGGAAGCTGCTACCTCAGAAATAAGTTTGGTACTATTTAAAGCAAAACATTTATGCAACTCTGCATATTCTTCCACCGTGATACAATTGGTTGTACTAATATGTCCAGGATAGCACTGAATTTATATTGGTAGTTAATGAAAAATACTGTATAATGCACACAGGACAAAAGTTTTCTAAAAATATAGAAAAATAAGAAACATCTTCATCTAAAAAAGAACGATCTGTGCTAAAAACAAAAAAAACCAAACTACTGATTTTCCTCCTATTTACAAAAATCTGTTTCTTTGGATGGAAACCAAGGTACAGCTCAATAAGCACATTGCTCACAGTGGGAAGAATCCCCCTTGCATTGTAAGTAATTCCTTGCTACCAAGGACACACTGCAAACATGCATAATCCTGGCCATTCCCGTCCTGCAGAAAGGTCTGTGTGTGAATACTGAGTTTAGAAAAATGGCAGACTGCCATGGCACAGCAGTTGCAAGAAAAGCGGGAAGGAGAGAGCCTGGACTGAGCACAGCTCTGCTTCGAGCAAAATACATTCACTGTAACTATAGCAAAAAAATGTGATGGAGATATAAAACACTGCCATTGCTACGCAGCCAGTTCTATTTGAGGGGGAGAAGAAAATCCGACAGAAGAGCTAAACTCAGAACCGTCACAGGAGACACCTCCCAATACATTTGATGAGCTAACAACCCAGGTGCCCGAATCAAAAACTGAGACAATCATTAGCACACTGTCTCAAAGGCTCAGCCATCCCCATCACAAGGGAATCCATAGAATAAGTATCCTTTACATTAAAGATGCAGACATATCTATTCCCCTGATAGGGTAGCCTTGAGTGACACATGACTCATGTCTGAAGAGCGATTGAGTGACGGTCCAAACACATGCTCTTTACTCCTCTCCAAGCATGGTAAGATTACTTTGCTTAGATACATGTAAGATGGAACAACATTTGAGAGCTGACTGGGTGACACTTTGGACACAGCTGATCTCTGGACTAGAGTCTGGGAATTGTAAGCTTTACTGCTGATTTCCCATCCCTTCTCAATGCAACTACAGGCACTTTGCTCCATCAAGGAAGTCAGCCTAGGCACCCTGTTCGGCTACTTATCTCATAACTGTCTCTGTGCTTTTTGCCACCCTCTCCCCAGAACAGAATGCCCTTCCCAAGCTGGTCCCCAAAGTCACATCATCTCCTTCCTTTTCCACCATACCTACATCAAACTAGCCAGTTAGATCCCCAACTTTCTGTTTTTATTACATTTTAGAACAAAGTCTTTGATCCATCAGGGCATGCACTTGTCTTCACTGAGCATTTGTATAATCTATTTCCATTAGCCCTATATTTCCCTTTCTCCTGCTCCACTGTCTTGTAACCCTACACACCCTCAGTTGCATCATGTCTGAAATTAATTTATAAGCTTCATGCAAGCTCCTGTCTTTTCTCTGTATTGGAAGGTGGCGGACACAATCCTGGGCACTGATAATAGAGTAAATAATATTGTAATAGGAACGATATACCTAAATCTGAATGAGGAGTGAGTATCATGAGTCTGTGGCTACTCATTTATCTCCTAATAAAAAAATCCACTTCTGGAATTCTGGCCCAAGAACAAGAAGGCTTGAAAAAAAATGGTGACCTATTACTGCAGAAGTCTCAGTGCTACAGGTGATTAAATAACCAGAAGTGAACTTAAAGCAATGTTTGGGTCCCCTTTAAAGTAATTTGTTTGGGCTACTCAGCTGCAATGCCTATAATTCTGTAGGAAATTATCTTTATGCTATCACAGGCTCCAAACACTGTGCTATGCCAGCTGAGTGGGATTCAATTCCAAGCAGGCAGGTGAGGAAACAATTTGTAGAGGAAACAAAGGAAAGGAACTAGCATAAATGATGCAGTGACGGCATCGTGCAAATTCATTCATACACAGTTCAGTATCTCAGCATGTACACCGTGAAAAGAGAAATTTCAACAGATGAATAATCAGTTAAAGGAACAAAAGGTACATTAACATGCCTAAACCAAATTCAGACCGGCAATGATATGGAGTCAGTGGAAATGCACTGTTTAAACCAGATATAAGTCTGTCACTCACTTGGCATGTTAATGTAGCTCTTTCCTTTAACTGATTATTTATCTGTTGAACTATCTCCATAGAATTCGTGATGTGACACTACACTGAGTCCATATGCATCAACGTTGCCCAGTGTCACGGTCACAACATTTTTGCTACTGTTTGTTTTAGGTTACGTATTGCCTGCTTTATGTATGGAGTTTCAAAGTAAACAGTACTGTAGAACACATTTCAGCTTTACTGCACTATACTATGCCACCATAACACAAACAGGAAGATTCAGGAGAGATTTTGTAATGCATCATCAGGACCTCAACACCTAAGAACTAAATGGATAGAAGGCCAAATCTCAGTTTACTAGCAACAAAAAAGGAACAACAAAAAAAAAAGAAAACAAAAAACACACATGGATAAAAAGCAGACACAAGCTGCGGTACCTTCACACTAAGCTCCCTGGCTATATTCCTTATTGCAGTGGTTACGGGTCATTCCTTTCCCAAAGTCTACCTCTGACTGCTCTCCCACCCCCTAGTAACTTTTACCCTAGGGATGGTTCCCAATGTGCCTTGCTCTTAAATAGCACCTTAGTGCAGGTCTGCCTCAAACCAGCCTCTAAAGTTTATACAGTAATCGTTTCTGAATGATTTTTTTCTTCCACAAGCTAATCTGTCAGGTGTTTTTATGGGGTTGCCTGTAGAAATTCTTTTTTCACACATACCTACAATGTTGTGTACAAACACATTTGCTGGTAAAAATTTAGAGGCAGTTTTTTAAAATTTGGCCCTGCAAGTCATATACAACACAGTTTTACAGAAGTAATATTTAGTGCTTACAGATAAGCAACAGGAATGCCCCTTGGGCAATTTTTCAATGTACCGAAAACAGAATGGGTCACATGAGCCTTACTTATTCCAATCTCAAAATTCTGTAGCAGACAATATAGAAGAAAAGCTCTCTACCAAGCAAAACCTCAGCTTATAATAAGCCCTTTACCAGAGCATAAGTCCAGTACAATAATAGAGAATTATTGTGGTATATGGTGTATCCAGTGATATGGTAACAATGGATAAAAAGCTTAATAGTTTTAAGACCTACTCCCAATACACACCAGCAATGTTCCCTCTAATTTTTTACATCCATGTGTGGAATTAATTTTGTTATGTACACCAATATGGAAATGATGCATGGCAAGGGTACAGCTGAGGGGTTTGGAGCGTGGGAGGGGGCTCAGGGTTGGGGCAGAGGGTTGAGATGCAGGGGGCAAGGTCTCTGGGGTGGGGCCGGGGTGAGGAACTTGGAGTGTGGGAGGGGGGCTCAGGGCTGGGGCAGAAGATTAGGGTGCAAAGGGTGAGGAGTCTGTCTGGGGATGAGGTCTCCGGGGTGGGACTGGGGATGAGGGTTTTGGGGTGCAGGCTGCCCTGGGGTTGTGGCAGGGACAGAGGACTCCCCCGCCCCAGATCTTTCTCCCTGCCACAGCCCAGGGCTGGGGCAGAGGCGCCTCTTCCCACCTGAGTGGCCCTTGACAGCCTGCTGCATGGCTGCACAGCTTAGAGGGAACTGAGCACACTAGTCAGCAAACTGCATGCCAAAATTGTTGTTAGAATTTCCCATCACTGCAGGAGGGAACTGTAGTAAAAATATTCATGGCAGGACCCAAGAGCCGCCTTCCCTACAAAACCCTGATTCATCCCCAGTGCGGGTTAATCTGTGCACTGAATGAGACAGACATCCAGAGAGAAAATTAGTATGCGACCACGTATTTAAAGACTAACACTAAGCATATGTGCCAGGAGGCCAATTAAGGTTGTACGAGAAACCTCAATTTTGGCATTTCCTAACTTTTGAGTGCTTGACTTCACAAACTTTGTGTGTGTACTTTCCTAGATTTTTTAAATAAAGCAAACTGAATAAACAAATTCTGTCGTGTTACATCATATTGACACCCACAGGAGTCATCATCAGGGTTTGAACCTGGGTTAGATCCACTACAAAGACTTCTTCCACTGTAAATACCAGCATAATTGGTAGCAATACTAGGCTGTTATCCTCTACAAGGACCAAGCCACTAGAGGGGGATGGCACACACTTTGCCAGTGGAGTTCACCAATATTTGCTAACAACAGAGGAAGGGTGAGATTCAGGAATGCTGGAGACTATTCCAGGTTCTGAAGGGTGGATACTCAAATGGTTAGAGACCATCTACCCGTGTTCCCCCACAAGCCTGACCCCCTTCTTCCCTTCAGCTTGTTCCTTTCCCCATCCTAGCTCTTCCTCACTCCCCTGTCAGGCTCCTCACCCTAGTCTCCTGCCTTCCCCACCTCCTCATCCCAGTCACCTCCAGCCCACTCCCTCCACACTTCTTGTCTCTATTTACTCTCTCCATTGCCACCTCCCCATGTCTGACTCTTGTCACTTCTGTATTCTAGTCCAGTCAACCAGCCTCTTCCTTCTCACTGCCTGGTTACCAGCTTGGGGAGTGCAGAGAGAACAAGAGTAACAGTCTCCCTGCCCTCAGTTCTGGTGTCCAGTTATACAGCAGACTGCATCACCTAGGATCAGCAACTGCAGGGAACGTCAAACTCATCCACTGCAACCCCAGGCTGGAGCATGTTCCACATAGATGGAATCTTCAGGAAATGTAGCTGCCAAAATCTAACAAGACTCTCTCTATTCAGCGCATGTGAAATGTGGTCTACAGCTTATAATTAATAATTATAATTATTATAATTGTATAATAATACAGCTTATAATTTGATCAAATACAGGCAGTTTTCCACAAGAACAGGAAAGCCAAACCCCTGACACAAAAGCAACCCTCCCACCAAATATCAAGTTCCTGCTCCAAAGTATGGAGGTGTTTAAGCTTCTCAACAAAATGGGTGTGAGAATTTTAACATGGGCAAAACAACGTATTTTTCTCTAACCTCATTCTTGAAATGGCTGAACCATTTTTGCTGAAACTTGCCAAAAATATTTAGCTTGCGACTGACACCTCACATGGAAAACTTCAGCCGAAATGGTTAAAATTTGGCAATGTTTCAAGCAATAGAGTATTATCATGGAAAACATTGGGCAACCTTAACTAACTGGCAGCACTATCAGCTCCATCTATGCACTATCTATGCACTCCATCTATGCTATCTATGCACTATCAGCTCCGCAATGCTATCCACAGCCTCAGAAACAACCCTGACATCATAATCAAAGAGGCTGAAAAAGGAGGTGCTGTTGTCATCATGGACAGGTCTGACTACCAAAAGGAGGCTACCAGACAACTCTCCAACACCAATTTCTACAGGCCACTTCCCTCAGATCCCACTGAAGAATATACTAAGAAACTGCACCGTCTACTCAGGACACTCCCTACACTAACACAAGAACAAATTAACATACCCTTAGAACCCCGAGCGGGGCTGTTCTATCTTTTACCCAAGATCCACAAACCTGGAAATCCTGGATGCCCCATCATCTCGGGTATTGGCACTCTCACTGAAGGACTGTCTGGATATGTGGACACTGTACTCAGACCCTACACTACCAGCACTCCCAGCTATCTCCGTGACACCACCGACTTCCTGAGAAAACTACAATGCATTGGTGACCTTCCAGAAAACACCATCCTAGCCACCATGGATGTAGAGGCTCTCTACACAAACATCCCACACAAAGATGGAATACATGCTGTCAGGAATAGTATCCCTGATGATGCCACAGCACAAGTGGTTGCTGAGCTCTGTGACTTTATCCTCACACACAATTATTTCAAATTTGGTGACAATATATACCTCCAGACCAGTGGCACCGCTATGGGCACCTGCATGGCCCCACAGTATGCCAACATCTTTATGGCTGACCTGGAACAACGCTTCCTCAAATCTTGTTCACTCACGCCCCTCCTCTATCTACGCTACATTGATGACATCTTCATCATCTGGACCCATGGGAAAGAAACTCTGGAAGAATTCCACCATGATTTCAACAGCTTCCACCCCACCATCCACCTCAGCCTGGACCAGTCTACACAGGAGGTCCACTTCCTGGACACCACGGTGCAAATTAATGATGGCCACATCAACACCACCCTATACCGAAAACCTACCGACAGCTATGCCTACCTTCATGCCACCAGCTTCCACCCCGGGCACACCACACGATCCATTGTCTGCAGCCAAGCACTGAGGTACAATCGTATTTGCTCCAACCCCTCAGACAGAGACCAACACCTACAAGATCTCCACCAAGCTTTCTCAAAACTACAATACCCGCACAAGGAAATAAGGACACAGATCAACAGAGCCAGATGTGTACCCAGAAGCCTGCTGCTGCAAGACAAGCCCAAGAAAGAAAACAATAGAACACCACTGGCCATCACCTACAGTCCTCAGTTAAAGCCTCTCCAACGCATCATCAGTGATCTACAACCCATCCTGGACAACAATCCCTCACTTTCACAGGCCTTGGGAGGCAGGCCAGTCCTGGCCTACAGACAACCTGCCAACCTCAAGCATATTCTCACCAGCAACAGCACACTGCGCCATAATAACTCTAACTCAGGAACCAATCCATGCAACAAACCTCGATGCCAACTCTGCCCACACATCTACACCAGCAACACCATCACAGGACCAAACCAGATCAGCCACACCATCACTGGTTCATTCACCTGCACATCTACCAATGTAATATGCGCCATTATGTGCCAGCAATGTCCCTCTGCTATGTACATCGGCCAAACTGGACAGTCCCTACGAAAAAGGATAAATGGACACAAATCAGATACCAGGAATGGCAATATTCAAAAACCTGTAGGAGAGCACTTCAACCTCACCGGACACACCATAGAAGATTTAAAGGTCAGCATTTTGCAGCAAAAAAACTTCAAGTCCAGACTGCAAAGAGAGACTGCAGAGCTGCAATTCATTTGCAAATTTGACATAATCAATTTGGGACTGAATAGAGATTTTGAATGGCTAGCTAACTACAAAAGCAGCTTCTCTTCTCTCGCTATTCACACCTCCAGTTCAGCTGCTAGAGGAACACCTCACCCTCCCTGATTAGAGATAACAAGCTGGTTCAGCCTCATTGGACTAACCTTGTTATCTCCCACCTGGTTCTTGCCTACCTATTTATACCTGCCCCTGGATACTTCCACTGCATGCATCCGACGAAGTCGGTATTAGCCCACGAAAGCTTATGCTCTAAAAAAATTTTAGTTAGTCTTTAAGGTGCCACAGGACTCTGTCACAGCTCCATCTATAACGCACATACGCTTTACACAATGGATCCTGATTGGGACCTCTGGGCATTACTGTAGTACAAATATTTACACAACAATAAACAATGACCCTACAGAAACAAAATAAGCAGAAGAATGTGTTGAAGGGAGATTAATTTATATGAGCATATAAAGTAATGTCAGAATACATTATCTGTGACTGCACTTTGCAGCTCAGCATGGCTTTCATGTGGAAGATATAATGTTGTGATTGATAGCTCTACAAATGTTTGCCAAATGTCCTAATTACCCTCACATCATGTACAGAGGCACTTAATTCCTGATTTATAGAATGGGCCATATAAGGGAAATCTGTTTAAAACATTAAAACAGGAACTGGCAAACCATATTCACTTCCCCATCAGAAGAGATTCAGCGTTATCTGTACTTCAAAAACAGAGAGCAAAACTGAAGCCCTCTGCTTAACTATGGAAGGCAAGGGTGGAAGCAAAGGAATCATTCACACACCTGCATACCCATAGCTTCCTTGGCAACAACCTAAATATTAGTTTTTGGAACATTTTTGATGGATAGGCACCAAAAACTGGCATCCAGTACCACATACCTAAATGATGGTGAAAGTAGGCACTATTAGTAACAATAGCCTTTTTGTTCCCATTAAACACAAACTCAAATAATTCAGGGCAAAAAAGCTGAATGTAGATCAGACTCTTAGGTGGAGAACCCAGGACAAGTATATTCAACTCAACCAGATGCAAGACAGCAGACAGATTTATAGCACAATCTTGCAGACTGGTCTGTTTAATTGCTATATTAGTTAGTTACTGGTAGAGTTACTACGTCTTTCATACTTCTAGCCATAATATTTCTCATTTTATTGGTGATTCCTAGGTGGGGGAACGTAGGGTTATTTAGGATCAGAGCCCTATGAATTTTGAGGTGGAAGACTGTCCAGTAAAAACCTGCCTGAGATAACTAAACTTGCTCTCTTGCAAAGTCTTCAGAATTTGAACTTACTAGAGAAGTCTCTGGTGTTGAAAATTAACTCCCTGTGCCACACAGACCCAAACAATAGTCTGTATTTGATGGCAAGCAGCAGGTCAGAGAAGCAATTAGTCAGTAGCTTACTCTTTCCTTGTTTGTTTTGTAACTTTCATCTGAACTGAACTTTGGGAGGGGAAAGGGGAGAAATGTGTCCTTAACAGGAAGTACCCAAGAAATGGCAATACCAAGGCCCTGGTTACACTGGCACTTTATAGCGCTATAAAGCCATCAGGAGCGCTATAACTCACTACCCGTCCACACTGGCGAGGCACGTAGAGCGCTATAACCTCGGAGTTATAGCGCTCCTGGTAATCCACCTCCTCACGGGGAATAAGGGCTGTAGCGCTCCTGCTGTAGTGCTATGGCGAGAATGTGGACACCCACTGTGCTACAAGTGATCTCTTCAGATGCCTGGAGCCATTTAAGGTAATGGACGTCTCTTCCCTTTCTTTTGAACTCGGCTGGAGGAATGCGGAAGTATCTTTTCAGCGTTTCTCTTAACTTGGCAGATAAGCAATGCAAATGTTTAAGGAGGGAGCCTGTGTGAAAACAAAGCCTGATAATCTTCTCTGTGAACGGACACGCGCTGACAGGCTCTCAGAAGGACGGAAAAACCACTCGCTCTCTCCCTCCCCATACACACAACACGTCCCCCCTCATCCTCCTCGTTTGAAAAGCACGTTGCACCCAGCTGAATGCTGGGATACCTGCCCTAATGCGCTGCTCACAATGCCGCCTGAAGTGCCGCAAATGTGGCCACGCTATACCGCTGGCGGGTGTCAGTGTGGCCACGCTATAGCGCTATCCCTATAGCTGTATATGAGGTCAGCTATAACCAATACCGCTATAAACCTGTAAGTGTAACCATGGCCCCAGTCACAATAGAAAAGAGGATTTCATCAGCTTAGCTTGTGCTGAAACACTTAGGTGTTTGTTACTGCATATCTTCTGTATGTTTTGAGTAAATAAAGATATTCTCCCAGAATGCAAATAACTGTAATGCAAATAAGAAGTATTTCATTCATAACTTTGACATCTTTTAAACTGATTACCTGATTCCTACAATGTGGCTGCTGATAAATATTCAGAAGAGGAGGAAATGTACTCTTCTTATAAAGCTGTAAGCTGGTTGCCATGTCCTATTACAGTTTTACTACCAGTCTATTATGAAACAGACAGTAAACAAAACAGTATAAATAAAAGGACAATAGTACTACACCTAATTACATTAGCCAAACTACAAAGCCAACATTAAACATATTTATAAAGCTTTATATTACAAACTGACATATTATTTAAATAATAAATAAAATCTATTTATTGGGAAATTATTTAGCAAGTAGAATACAATTCAACTGCCTTAGTAAATTATGTTGTCTTTAAAGTAAATACTAGATAAATGAAGATACTGAAGCATTACTTTTCTAGACAAGGATTTTTTTTTTTTTGACAGGACATTTCTAGTTCTGAAAAATTGATTCTGGGACTTACTGCTATCTTTATGGGAGATATACAGACCATGTGCCATTGCTCCTGTACCTTGGCTCCCATAAAAAGCCATTAATATTACCCACCCTCCACCAGGCAGCAATTTTACATAGAGTTATGAAATCTTTAGACTACTTCCAATTTTCTGTTTACTGAAATAATAGCCAATTTTCTCCATGATTTTAGATGGAGAAGCTGCATAGCCTTCCTTTTAAATATAGGGCCATGCGCTACCTGCCACTCCGACACAGAGAGTAGAAAATATGGCTCATTAGGGATCAAACTCTGAAGAGCAGTGGAGAATAGCAGTATTGCTGCTTTCAATCCTTTCCTCACAGACACCTCACAAACCCTCCATCTGGCAGGAACTTTACAGCTCAGAGCAGAAGGAAGCAGGGAAGCAGTCACATTCCACAGTGCGCCTTCCTTCTCCTCAAGTCCATGAAAACTGCTGAAGGGCTGTCCATCTGGAACTTAATTTGGGTTCGATCAGCAGTTAACTCCTCCTCCATGGTGTGCACATGCTCTACAGGTAGGATTTACAAAGGTACTTAGGTGCATAAGTCCCATTTGTAGGCACTGGTGTAAATCACAAACCTCCTGTTCTGCTACCGCGTAACACTGTAGGCACATAAACTCTCTCAGCACCTCAGTTTTTCCTTTACGCATGTGCATGACAGCACCTAGATGCCCACCACCTGCCTGAGCACACACACAATGCTGCCTCATAATAGGCATCTGGACACCAGACACCTGCCTGTGTCCCAGCGTGATTCACAACCCTTCGGACACATTCACACAAAATATCTGGGGCAAGGCAGAGCCGAAGGGATTTGGAAGACAACCTTTAAATCTTTAACCTGGTGCATAAAGTAGTCATCCAAGATGTAGAAACCCCCCATTCAATTCCCCATCTCTGCTTGATGGGGAGAAAGGATTTGAATAGGATCTGCCTTTGCTCAGGGAAGCATCCTACCCACCAGGCTATAGAGTGGTTCTCATTCACTCACTCTCTCTCTCTCTCTCTCTCTCTCTGGCCCAATTATTACATATCCCATTGTTTAATTCAAGTGAAGTCACATCAACAGCAGAAATTAAGAGACCCCTCCCCCCATCAAAAAAATCCCATAACTTTGTGTTAAAGCACTGACCTGAGAGTTGGCTGATCCCCTTTACCTCATGAAGAGGATGTGGGACATGAAGCAGGGGTCCCCCTGCCTGAGGAGTACCCTATCCACTAGGTTATAATGGAGGTGGTTCTCCTGTGTTTTCTTTCATGCAATGTAGACAACCAAGTGCTCATCTTTCCCAGTTTGTGGATCACTAGTCAAGGTACAAGATGCCCATGGAGCCTGAACTTGGGCACCTACCAGTGCCCCCTTTGGTTAGATTAGGCAGGTATCATGCTGGCTTCACAGATCACCATTCTCTGGTGCCTATTTCTCCCCTTTCATTGCATAGGAAGCCCTAGGGGTGCCTAACTTGGTCTGTGTGGATTGCAGCAGTGTTCCTGTGATTTTCTAGGCACCAAAGTGATCAGTGTTGCAATGCTGATAGCCCTTCCTGGATCTCACCCTAAACCTCTACTCCTGCCCCATCTGTAAATTTGAATGAACCCTGCTGCTAATTGTGTGTGAGAGAGGGAGCAAACCCCACCCATTCCACTTACAAAAGTACAATTTGCAGGGAAACCTCATCAGTGCTAACTCAAGTCTCTCACATAGAGGCAGCACAAACTTCCCCTCACACCCACAATGAAGTCCAGATTGCAGAAATTTATTTAGTTAGGACCGAGAAGATCTATGGGTGATTCAAGTTTAAAAGAAAATTATAAGGGGGGGAAGAGGGTAGGAGGAGAAGGATGTGAGTGTAGATTTCAGTTAACCTAGAACATGATGAAGACTAGTTTTTAAAAATACCAATAGCAGCTGTGCTGCACCCCAGAACTTGCTGCATTTCAGTGGTGCAAGAAATAATCCCGCCTTGTGGTTTGTGCTGTTAGATGCTTTAGGACTCTTTGAGATGAATGGTGGCACTGAAAGGCAGAATCCTGGTTTCTGAAAGACACACAATCAAACATTGTTCGACTCGCTTTGAAAATGAAGTGCAGCCTTACCCGTGTGCGCAAAACATGAAATCCAGCCAGAGTCCCTGTTTGGGGGGTGATTTTAGGGCAAGGCAGTGAATGAAACGGGACTAGAAAGGACAGACACCCCCAGGCGAGCATTCGGTTGTTTCAAATCCGCCCTCTTAGCGCCACCACGTAGCTGCGCTGCAAGAAGCTCTTGCTGGGGGCTGGAGGCAGGTGCGCGGGATCAGACCCCCACGAGCAGAAAGAGCATCCCCGGGAAATATTCGTGTCCGGGCCGCGCCCCCGCTGAGGAGACCGGGGCGTAAACACGCCAGTCCAGAGGGGGAGCGGAGCCAAGCGCCTTCCCTCCCCCCTTCTCTGGAGCTGGACACAGGAGCCCCGGCTCCCGAGGGAGGGTCGGGGAGCCCCACTCCCGCGGGACAGGGCGTCCCCAGCGCGGGTTATTGCGCCGCGGGCGGCACTTACCGCTTGCGAGGTCCACTGAGACGAGCCGCTCCCGAGTCCCGCCAGCAACCGCGGCGGCCCCGGCTCTGCCCAGCCCCAGCGCCGCGGGACAAGCGGGGGAAGAAGCCCAGGGCGGCGCTGAGCCGCGCGAGCGCTCCCGCCGGGTTCGGCCCTGCGCGGCGCTGCGCTAGGTGTGTGGGGAGCCCGCTCTTTCTGCTTTGGGGGCCCACGGTGTTGCTAATGCACGTGAGCTCGCCCCCCCCGTTGGAAAAACAAACACGGGACTGGGGGGGCTGGGTGAAAGGAGGAAATCAGGGTGGGGGGCGCATGTCGTGCAAACGGCCCCTGCCGTGACATCGTGCAATGAAGCTTGACATCGACCGAAACGGAAAGCGACACAGGCTGAGGCATTTGATTAATGGCCACTGATCTATCTCGGGCCTGGACCATAGCTTAAGAAGCTACTGGGTCAGGTGAGAGCAAGGGTCCAGCCAGCCAGGGGTGTGTACTGTGCAAGGAGGGGACAGGCAGGGGGACTCTTCCGGCCCCCTCTCCCCGGCAGCCAGAGGGGCTGAGCTCCCCCTGTGGCCAAGGGAATTGTTCCCCACCAACCTCTTTTGCTGTTATGAACCCGTGGCTATAATGGCCAAAATGGCTTGGCTCCCCAGGGCTTTGTTACAGTGAGGGTGTACTGTACTGCCTCATAACATCATGTATTGAATGTGCCTCTCCCAAAGCAGTCACATGTAAATGCCTTCGCAGGCCCCTATGCATCTAGCCCAGTATCTTGTCTTCTGATAGTGGCTGGTGCCACATAACTCAGAGGACATGAACAGAACAGGATCCATCCCCAGTTTCCCAGTCGCAGCTTCTGGGAGTCAGAGGTTATGGATACCTGGAGCATGTGGTTGCATCCCTGACCACCTTGGCTAATACTTACAGTATTCACATTTCCCTTGTTGACATCTAGCAGCGATGTGACTCGTTTTGTTGACTGTGTTCTTGTTGCTATCTTTCTCAATCAACTGGTTTATGATCTTTGAATGGGTATGTGCCATTTTGCAACTTGCCATTCTTGTACATAGGAAACTCAAACATTTACTCACTTGCATGTGGTATATTTTTGCAAGATTGTGGTTAAAAGCCTAAATCCTGCAAGCCCTTGTGCACTCATCAGTGGAACTACTCAACAGGAGTAAATTAAGTTACATGCAGGTTTGCAGGACAGGGGCTGGGGATTGTAAAATTAAAAAAAAAAAAAAGCTAAAACAATATGTTCTGCTGATGCTATTAATTAAAATAGGATGGGCAGTTTCTTATATTAATTATAATTAAGGAGTTAGGTTCCAGTGCTCCCTTGCCTTGAAAGTTGGTTATTTTATGAAAATCATTACTCATATTCAACTTGTATGTAATACTTACCAGTTACATTTTTAAAAAAATCAGGAAAATCTATATGCTGAAAAACTGTATTGGACCCATCTGAAGGTGTACTACTCAACTTCTCAGTAACAAATTTGGGGGTGCAATTCAAAGTTGAAAATATTTAAAAATTGAAATGTAGGTAAGTGTTTAACATGTTCTTTTCTGTACTTGTTAAAAAAAACACTGTAATATGTCTTTGGGGGTTGCTGTCACTTCTGTAGTTAATTTAGCACATAGACTCGCATGGTTGCAACAAAAGCCTCACTGTCCTTGCATGGATATAAAAGGCTCCCCATATGATGATGCAAACCTTGGTGCATCATGGTGGCCAGTTTCAAGAAGTTTTCATAGGGTCGCTGAGGCAATCTACATACCAGGATACTGATGGCAGGACTGACTGTATCATTGCAACTGTTATGCCAGTGCTTGCTATCTGTTCTGGTGCAGTACTGACTGGAGATTGACAGGATGGGTAGACTTGAATACAGCAAATGCAATTCTAACCTATACTCCTTTTACGGCAATTGTATGCAACGATGTTATAGGAACGCTCCTAAGGAGTTCATATGAGGTTTAGTACTCCTTATGGAGATATGACCTTTGACATTTGCAACAAATTGTGGAGTCCAGCATTTTTGCAGAACTGTCTTCTGTACAATTAAAGAATCCTGACAAGATATAAGAAGAAACACAGAGCAGTGTTAAGGACAATTACTGACACTCCAAAACATTTGAGGTTAAATTGGGTTTAATTAACAATATTTTACTATCCATAAGTAACTAGCAAAGAAAAAAATAAAACTTTGTCTCTTTTCCTCTGTTTATTTAAAAAGTGCCTAAAATGTTTTCGCTTTTCTGCATTAGAAATTCAGTTCTTATCAGCCCTGGAAGACACTGTCATTACTGGAAAACTCATGCAATTATGACATCACAAAAGCCAACAGACTGAAAATAGATCAGTTAACTCTGTAACATTACTTTGATTCTGCTGATCCTTTGCGTAATTCCAGTAACTAATGAACATTTAGGAGAAAGGAAGTTTTTGTAAATAAATAGCTCTCCCTTTTCTCCTTCCCCCCCCTTTACCACCTGCAGTAACTCAGAATACACATGCTCTAAGATCACTGCCCCAAGAGGTCCGCCTGCAAAACACAAACTTGATGTTCCTGGTATTTCCTGAGTTTAAAACAGACAGACAGAGACATACACACACACAGACGCACACACCCCTTTTAAAATACAACTGTTCAGGCCTTCACTATACATTATAAAGAAGAAAAGCCCAACTTTTTATAAACATTTTACAAAAAAACTTTAACAGCCCTATTGGTTAAAAAGTGATTCTTAATACACAAATGAAGTTCTAAAAGGCCTGCTTTTATATCATTGCTTGACTCCCCTCTACCCCCAATCTTACATGGTGTTAAGAAGACAATTACCTCCAAGGTTCTGACCACATTAGGATTTATAATCATGTTCAGAATGCTTTTGTTTGTTTGTTTGTTTTTGAATATCTCTCTTGGCTTGGGTAGTTTCATAAGTATTGTTTTATGATGTTTTACTTTGTATGCTGCAAAAGCAGCAACATTAGACTTCCAAAAAGGCATTATGGCATGGATTTGTAATGGCCACATTACTCACAAGTGGTGAGCTGTCAAGGCTAGAAACAAGCATCATATACCACTAGGATAGGGAGAGTCACAGCTCTCCAGTGAGATGTCATTTTCACCTTCATGGCTTGTGAAATTAGATTAATTCAGTTCACATATTAGACTATTCCCAGTGCTGGACCTGTATACTTTTTTGTGGACTGGGTGTAATATGGAGAGGGAGAAAAACTCTATATTTGTGGAAAAAATAAAACATGGAGGCAGTTTTTCTCCTCCATTGTGGGTTGCTTGAAAGCAGTTTATTGGTTTGGAATGTTAAACGTAGGCTTGGTGGAGATGGATTAATGAGCAGAGTGCAGATAAGGCTTAAATAGGTTCTGCATGTAACTTATGTTATTTATTACAAATCTTAAAAGGTTAACACAAAAATTACATAGTCTTTCCTGCTCAGGTAAAATATTGGGTGAAATTCTGGTTTCATTGAAGTCAATGATAAAACCCCTATTGACCACACTGGAGCCAGGATTTCACTCATTATATATAATATATTTTACTATATGCTATAGAAAACAACACTAAAACAACATTAAGGTTGCAAACTCAAGCACTCAAAGATTAGAATATGCCAGAATTAAGGCTGCCTGTTCATTCTTGGCTGCTTTGTGCATGTGTTATGATACAGTCTTTAATTACATGACCACATACTGTTTCCCCCACCCCCACCAGAATTCTTGTCCCATTTAGTCCACAGGATGGTCAGTGCTCACTTACTGAGCAGCTATTCAGTATTTGTTTTATACTCCTTGCTTAGTGTGTGGCCCTAGGCCTTATTTACTGCACATTATTCAAACTCTGCTCTGAAGACAGAATTATCAAATTTCATAATGGACATTTTTCTGGTGCTCATCACTGTAGTAGCAGAGTGCTTTACAAATATTAATTCAATTTAATTCCTCATCACAACACTACTGTGAGAAGATATTATCCCCCTTTTTACAGATGGGGAGCTGAGAGACAGAGATTACAGTCAAAAGTTTCTACTAGTTTTGAGCATTCAATTAGAGATGCCTAGAACCTGATTTTTCATAGTATCTAGCATTTTATATCACTTAATGTGCAGTGCTCCCACTGACTTCACTTGCAGGTGAGTGCTCAGCACTTCTACAAATCAGACTCCAAGGTATTAAGCTGAACACCCCAGAAAGCGATGAACAATTTTAGTGACCATCTCTGGAAAGTTTAGCTTAAGTGACTTGTCCAGCATCCCAGAGGAATTCTGTGGCATAGGCAGGGAGAGATTCCCGTTCTCCAGGGAAGCATTCTACTGTCTTAGCCAGGACACCATTCTTTTTCTTCCTGACATCTCCTGCTTCATTCACTACTCACCTTCCCACTTCTGCAACAAATGAGGCAAAGATCCTACAGACAATAGTTTTTTACACTACACACCCCTGATTCATCCCCAGAGTAGGTCCATTCTGTGCACTGAATGAGGCAGGGGTCTTGTGAAGTTAAAAAAATGGTATGCAATCATGTAATTAAACTATCATAGCGCAGACAACAGTGAAAAAAAAATTAAGGTTGTGAGGGAAACCATAATTCTGGCATTTCTCAATTTTGTAGTGCTTCACTTTGCAATTTTTATAATTTTAACATAGTTTGTAGGTGTGATTTCCTAGGTTTTTTAAAAAATAAACTGAGTGAACAGAAATCCCATGTTGTGGAATCATATTGACACACACATGGCTCATCAGCAAAAGTCGGAACCTTTAGATCCACCACACAGACCTCTGCCACTTGAACTAACAAAGTAACTGATAGCAATAGTAGGTTGTCATCTTCTGTGCAGACTAGTTCTAGGTCAGGGATGGGCAAACTATGACAAGCCCTGTCCCAGGCCGTCTCTATTCCTCAGGCTTCTTATCACAGTCTCCTTGCCCAGCAAATCCTAGCCTCCCTTTCTGAGCTTACTGTTCAAATCTCAATTTCTCCACCTCTCCAAACCCAGTCTCCTTGTCTAGTCAGTCCCACTTCCCCCGTCCCAGTAACCTTTTCTGATTGGTCTCCCCCTTCCACCCCCTCCTACTGGCTCCCAATCCCAGTCTCCTCATCCAGCCAATCCCAGTCTCCCCCCAGTCCTCATCTGATATCAGTTTCCTACCACAGCCAATCCTTCCTCCCTCAACCCAACCACATTTCTCTCACTGGCTACAACCCAATCTCTCTCCCAACTCCTAGTTCCAGCATCCCCTCTTCCAGATCCCAGTTCCAGCCTCACCTCCCCCCAGTTCACAGTCTCCTTTCCCAGCCTGTCCCTGTTTCTCACCCCCCGCACATTTTCCAGTCCAAGTTACACCAGACTCCTTGTTCTAATCTACTACTTTCAATCCCCATTAGTCTGGCAGCTTCCTCCTCCAGGCTGCTGAGTGCCAGAAGGGAGGTCATTAAGAGAACAAAAGAAACAGCCTCCCTGCTCGCTCAGGTGAGCGGCAGACACCACCAATTTAATTGACAATATACCGTCTCTCCACACACGTACATAATATATCTTTTGAAAGCTTATTATGTCTACTTTAAGATGAGGTATGATGCAGAGCTGTCAAGTTGTGCTGTTACCATAGAAACGATGATAAACAATGGCACCATCAACACATTAAAGTGACAATTTTAAAATATTTGCATTTGTTTGTTCGTTTAATGGTTCTTTGTATTGTTTGAAGACATATTTCTTTGAGGTCATAATCTAATAATAAATGTGTACCGATATCACTGAAATTAACAGCACTGTGACTTTTGTGGTCAACATCATCGTCATCTTCCTCATCATTATGATCACTCCCAAGAATGTGTGGATTATCACAATCTTCATTGCCTTGGAATGTACCCAGTTCTGTGCAGGGAAGATTGTTCTCACTCCAGATACAGTGGATTCTGCAGCAATCCCCTATTGGTACCAATTTAAATAAAGTCTTGTAGAAGCTCAGATGCCACTGGGCCCCTGAAGAATAAAAGTAGTTCATCATCTACCCTTTTCCATCCATGTTGGAATGTTGATCCAATATCTGGATTACATATGTGCAAAAACATCCAAGTCTTTGTTTGCTAAGAGGCTGTTTTGACATGCTCTTCAAAACTGTCCTCTCATGGGAAGTTTGGCCAGTAATTTGTCCTTTTTCATGGCTAGATTGCACTTCAGGTCTCTGGGTCTCCAGGAATTGTGGTTTGTCCATCACTCTCCCCAAGTGTGGCAAGATCTCTGGAGCAATAAGCTACTTTTGTTATGACAACATTAAACATCCTCCTCCCACATACCAAATAGGGATGACACAGAGTCACATCTGGTTTATGCGTATACAACAAGAGTGAGTGAAACACAAATTGCAAGCACTGGTATGAAACAATGGTTGTCAGCTGTGCTGGCAATGATGCCTGTTTCAATCCACATGTTATCTGTCTGTTCCCATTTCTAGACAGTAATGAATAGCAAGGACCAAAACATCTGTATCAGGTGACCTAATTCCTATGGTTCCTTTGACACCAAGAAATTGGCACATACAGCATGTAGAAGTATTCTTGTGTCTCCTTCCTTTTGAATACTATACAAGATTCAGGCTTCTTCAACACCTGTGATGGTGTTGGACTTTGCTACTTCACCATTGTAAAAGTCCCCAGCAAGAAGGCGTGTTTGTGTTGGGTGAGCTCCTACACTAAGGATCATATATTTATATACATTTTGAACCATATATTCACAGAGGAACCATATATTCACAAGTGACTGCTTGTTGGATGCCATGGTTAGAAACTTCTTCCATGGAGGCACAGGGCATCCACCAATTACCTGGAATTTCATGCACCTATCCTTAGAGCCTGTCCAGCACCAGCTTTCTGCACTGTTATATCTGTGAAAGACTGATTACAGAGTTAGCTTTGACAAGTCCTTTTAGGATCCGCTTATAGGATTCAGCAGCCAATTCACTGAATTTGAAATTGAAATTTGGAATTTGTCTGCAGCCTTCATTTGTATGACAGCCATGGCCTCTCTGTTGTACACTGTTTCTTTATTGCAACCTCTTTGCTCAGGGATTCTTTCAACTTTAGCTTCCAGCTGATGCCCTAATTCATCTTTGTCTGTTCTGCTCATTGTTCCATCAGCATGGAAGGAGTATACAGGGAGAGGTCTTGCTGGATTGGGTGACTAAGGACAGTTGCTATTGAAACATCATCTCTGCATATTGCTAAGGACAGGGCTCTGTGGAAAATACTCTCTGGACTGATAGATGCTGTGATTGTCCCTCACTTCTAGATTTAAAGGTGGTGGTCTTGGCCAAGTGAGCAAATGTTCTGATGTCAGCTTTCTTGACTGGGCTGAAGAAGCTATGTGTCCTGTCAGAATCAAGTGCACCTTTCATAAATCTCTCCATTTGCTTTTCACCAACATCTGCTATTTTCAGTAGAGATTCTTGTACATCTGGTGTTAAATGAAGTCCAGTAGATATGTTGATAAGTACATCTGGATGTGATTTGGTGTCAACTTGGTTTGTCACATTGCTGATGACATGGTTGATAAGAGCTATAACCAGAGGTGAAAGTAAGCCAGTACGTGCCGGTGCACCGTACCGGCCTGGCTTCTTCAGGAGACAATTTAAAGGGCCTAGGGCTCCCAGCAGCAGCGGAAGCCCCAGGCCCTTTAAATTGCAATTAGAGCCCCACTGCCGGAACTCTGGGGTAGGCAGCCAGAACTCCTGGGGCTCTGGCGGTGATTTAAAGGGCCCAGGGCTCGGAGCCCCGGATCCTTTAAATCCTCGCTGGAACCCCTGCCACTACCCCAGGGCTCCACAGGGCTCTGGCGGGGATTTAAAGGGCTGGGGGTTGCAGCAGCCACTACTTGCCTGGCCCTTCAAATTCCCGCCAGAGCCCCGCAGCTGTAGCCCTGAGGAGCGGCGCGAGTCTCCGCCGAAGCCTCGCTGCTGCTACCCCAGGGCTCCAGCCATGGGGCTCTGGCGGGAATTTAAAGGGCCCGGGCGGTAGCGGCTGTCACAGCCCCCAGCCCTTTAAATCCCCACCAGAGCCCCGCGGCCAGAGCCCTGGGGAGCGGCAGAGAGTCTCCCACAGGAATTTAAAGGACCTCAAGGCTTCAGCCCTGCTATTGCCCTAGAGCCCTTTCAATCCCTGCTGGAGATCCACTGCTGCTCTCCAGGGCTACGGCAGCAGGGTTCAGGAGGGATTTAAAGGGCTGGGGGCAGTAGCAGCTGCCGCAGTCCCGAACCCTTTAAATCCCCACTGGAGCCCTGCTGCCGGAGCCCCAGGGAGTGACGGCGGGGTCTTAAAGGGTTCCCCGGCGGTAGCAGGGCTGGAGCCCTGGGAACCTTTAAATTCCCGCCAGAGCCCACCACCACTCTTCCAGGGCTAAGGCAGCAGGGCTCCGGTGGGGACTTAAAGGGCTTGGGACTGTAGCAGCCTCTTCCGGTTGAGGCCACCTCATACAAATACTAAAGTACAATTTCTTCATCGTGAAAGTGTAACTTACAAATGCAGATTTTTTTGGTTATGTAACTGCACTCAAGAACAAAACAGTGTAAAGCTTTAGAGTCTACAAGTCCACTCAGTCCTATTTCTTATTCTGCCAATTGCTAAGACAAACAAGTTTGTTTACATTGACAGAAGATACTGCTGCCTGCTTCTTATTTACAATGTCACCTGAAAGTGAGAACAGGCATTCACATGGCACTTTTGTAGCCAACATTTCAAGGTATTTACATGCCAGATATGCTAACCATTCATATTTCCCCTCATGCTTCGGCCACCATTCCAGAAGACATGCTTCCATGGTGGTGACGCTCATTAAAAAAATAATGTGTCAATTAAATTTGTGACTGTACTCCTTGGGGGGAAAATTGTTTGTTTCCTGCTCTGTTGTACCCACGCTCTGCATATATTTCATGTTATAGCAGTCTTGGATGATGACCCAGCATATGTTCATTTTAAGAATACTTTCACAGCAGATTTGATGAAAGGCAAAGAAGGTACTAATATGAAATTTCTAAAAATAGCTACAGCTCTCGACCCCAGGTTTAAGAATCTGAAGTGCTGTCCAAAATCTGAGAGGGACGAGATGTGGAGCATGCTTTTAGCTATCTTAAAAGAGCAACACTATGATGCAGAAACTTTTAAACCCAAACCACTAAAAAAGAAAATCAACCTTTTCTGCTGGTGTCATCTGACTCAGATGACGAAAATGAACATGCGTCAGTCCACACTGCTTTGGATCATTATCAAGCAGAACCCATCATGGAAACATGTCCTCAGGAATGGTGGTTGAAGCATGAAGGGGCATTTGAATCTTTAGCACATCTGGCATGTAAATATCTTGCAACACCAGCTACAATAGCGCCATGCGAACACCTGTTCTCACTTTCAGGTGACATTATAAACAAGAAACAGGCAGCACTATCTCCTGAAAATTGTAACCAACCTTGTTTGTCTGAGTGAGGCTGACCAAGAAGTAGGACTGAGTGTTCTTGTAGGCTCTAAAGTTTTACATTTTTAAAAATTTTAAATGCAGTTATTTTTTTGTACATAATTCTACATTTGTAAGTTCAACTTTCATGAGAGATTGTGCTACAGTACTTGTATTAGGTGAACTGAAAAATAATTTGTTTTTTACAGTGCAAATATGTGTAATAAAAAATAAATATAAAATGAGCACTGTACACTGTGTATTCTGTGTTGTAATTTAAATTAATATATTTGAAAATGTAATAAACATCCAAAATATTTAAAATAAATGGTATTCTATTGTTTAACAGTGCAATTAATTGCATGATTAATTTTTTTAAATCTTGACAGCCCTAGAAAGGACATTTTATCTGTGAAAATATATCTAGAGGTGTATGATATGCACACTTCTTGAAGGATAAAATAATCTCCAATGTCTTAAAAAGGAGTCCATCTTTCTAAATCACAGATGGCACCTTTTCAAACAAAATCAAGTCAACTCACAAAAAAACAGAAAAATATTCACTAACCACAAATTGATGGATTTTGTTGTGAAAAAGATGTCTTTGCACAGGAAAGTGGTTTGCAAAATATGTAGATGGAATGCAGTGTCATTTTCAGGCACATCCTACCTGCACCAACAATTTAACAGGTTTAAAGAACTTGTTAACTTTTAGCAGGTCCAGTGGTGGATCAGTGATGCACAAGGAAATGGTATCACACTGTATAAACAGGAAATAAAATACCAAGCATTTTTCTTCTTCAAGGCACTTAAACATGCAATGAACACTCACAACATCCCTGAAAGAGTAGTTCTTTTTACAGATGGAAAACACAAAAAGTAACTGATCCAAAGCAACACAGGGAGTTTCAGCATCCAGACTACTAGAAATGTTATTGGTATGTTCAACGGAAAAGCTGAATGAATGAAAACATTTTCATGATGTCATTTTCTATAATTTACCTCACAAATAAGTACTGAGGTCTGGAGCTATATTAGCCAATCAGATGGCGTACACAAACATATGTATTAGCACTGGCTTCAGCAGAGTTCACTGAAAGCTACTGCACTTCTTTGAAGAGCCAATCAGGTGATTGTAGCATATGAATATTTGTACTTCCTAACTGGCTCAGAAGTGAATAACAGTTGCTGAATCTCTGCCTCCATCTCATCTTTAGAATACTACTGTACAAAGGAAAACACGTTACATTTCTGAAATCACTGCCTAGAAGGGAGTTTACAGACACATTTAGATGAACATTAATGTTTGTTATCCTTCCAGTCAATAACACTTAATATTCATTACAAGTGAAGTTGGTTTCTGCTTACTGTGCACCTAAACTGGAGAGACACACAAACCAAACTCCTGTGTTCAAACATCTGAGAAATTGGTGATCCTTAATATCTGTACCTAAATCTTAAACCAGTGGTTCAAGCCCATCATCTTCTAATCCAATCTTCTAATTCAAAGGCAGCGTGGTGCACCAGGCCAAAGTGCAGGAAAAGCTAGGTATCTTTGCACAAAATTAATTCTTCACAAAAATGCTACCTGATAATCTTCAAACTGGATATTTTCAATCAGATTATCAATTAGGGATAATAAATCCCTTGATGCTTTGTGTCTTTAAAATTTTGCTTCCCCATTGTTTAAAAGACTGCAAGGAAATTTCAAGTGACAGTTACATTTCATACACAATATTACAAAGCAGCCTCTAAACTGATTTTTAATAACATTATATTATTTATTTTCTCATGCACCACATTTTTCTCTGGGCTTCTGAGCACAACTATTTCACATTTGTGATAGATAAGGGAATTATTTTTACAGTGGCCACCAGCACTTTGGCATTTAATTAGTAGAAATCCAGATGTGTAAATTTTGTGGCTTATATTAGGAGAGTATGAAAAGGCCTAACTTTCTGGAACAAAATCAAGAGCTATTTCATTACTGAAATGTTATTTAAAATGAAGCTAAAATACACGACCACTTTGAGCAATTTATCTGTAAAAACAAGATCTCCTGGGAGTTCATGGCATTGCCAACATAGACAATTTTTTCTGCTCTGCTGCATTAATGTCAGAGTAATCCACTGCATAAAAAGCTAAAACCAATTTGCATAAAAAGTGAATCCTTCCTAAAGTACCATGAAACATTTTACATCAAAGCAACATTTATAGTTTTTAATATCTAACACTGAGTAGTACTTTACAGCATACTTGATCAATTCAAGTTAACATGTTCATACAGGTTTAAACAAATTTATCTCTTATGAAAGGTTTGCCAGAGCATCTTAAGTATTTACTTATGAATTTTCTAAGTTAGTGAATTATAGTATTGTTGTGGCAACAAGTAGCTGAGGAGACTGGTTATCAGCCTGTTTTCAGACCCTTAACTTTATTTAAAGACTTACCCTTTTCAGAGGCGCTGTTAGCCCATTGAGACTGCTAAACAAATATTTTGGGGTGCTCCCCAACACTTACTAAAAGAGCAAATTGGGGAGGGGGGCTTGAGCTGCTCAGGGCCCTAAACAATTGCTTAGTCTGCTTATGCCTACTGCCGGCACTGCCATTTCAACTGACATTTTTTACATTTGTTCTCAGCCTTAATGATAGGGGGAAATTTTGGTTAAATACTATTTTGTTGTGCATTTTAAAGTTTTTTTGAATAGTGTGGAGCAGAGAGAAAGGGACCCTACCTCCACTAAAATATGTTTAGCATGTAGCAACTTTAAAATGTCATATTTTTCAATCAAGACAAGTTCTCTTAAACATATTGGAAAGAGTTTAATTTAGACAAAATGTGATTATAAGTGTTAGAACATTCTTACACCGTTCATGCACAATGCCATTTTTTTCCAAATTGTACACCCAGGTAAGTGATCTATATATGTAAATACATATGCAGACCTACAGCTCTGCATGTTGAGTGCAAACCAGTTGAAGGGTTCATCTTAATGTGCTCTGTTCTGCACACTCCCTAAACCATGGCCAACTATTCATCTCATTGAATCCCCACTATTATGCTTATTTGAACACAATTATAAGATTTAATTCATCTTCCTATAAGTAGGACCCTACAAAATTCATGGTCCATTTTGGTCAATTTCACGATCATAGGCTTTTAAAAAATACAGTGTAGTAAATTTCTTGATTTCAGCTATTTAAATCTGAAACATCACAGTGTAATTGTAGGGATCCTGACACAAAAAGGAGTTGGGAGGTGTTATAAGGTTATTGTAGGGGAGGTTGCTGTACTACTACACTTACTTCTGTGCTGCTGCAGGCAGGGTGCTGCCTTCAGAGCTGGGCAACCAGAGAGTGTTGGCTGCCGGCCAGGCGCCCAGCTCTGAAGGCAGCGCCCCATCCACAGCAGCACAGAAGGATGTCAATACCGTACCACACCACCCTTACTTCTGTGCTGGTGGTGGTGGCTCTGTATTCAGAGTTGGGCTCCCAGCCAGCAGCCACCGCTTTCTGGTTACCCAGCTCTGAAGACAGCACAGAAATAAGAGTGGCAATACTGTGACCCCTCCCCCCTAAAATAATACTGAGACCCCCACACAACTGCCTGTTGGGTCAGGACCCCCAATTTGAGAAATGCTGGTCTCTCCCATGAAATCTGTACAGTAGAGGATAAAAGCACACACAAGACCAGATTTCACAGTCCATAGCACGTTCTTCATAGCTGTGAATTTGGTAGGGCCCTATCTGTACGGGTTTTGGTTCCAATTCCTTAGGTTTTAAATCTTCTGGAGATTTTAGTCTATGAAGGAAATTAAAATTATCCTAAATAAGCTGCACATTCTCTGCACAGTATCAGCCCATCTTTATCTTTGTGTAATAACTGTTTATCTTTCTCTCAATCCCACAATTAAATGCAATCAGATGCCTGCTACAGATTAAGAAACAGCCCCATTCACAGTTACAAAGGTCCTGCTGTTGCAACACAAAAGGCTTTAATCATTTATTCAAATAAATAAAAATGTTCCTTTATGTACAAATAGACAAAATCAATGTACCCTCCCTCTATTTACAAAGTAATTTCTTTTGAAAAGGAATCAATACATTTATCCTTCAGTAACCGAACACTTTGTCTTGAGGCCCTGTAACTGTGCAGCAGTTTTGTTTTCCTTTTTGCTTGACTGCCCTTTGTTCTTTTACACAAAGACACTGTTGTGATAGTTTCTGATAAAGGCTCTATAGTTTTAACACGTTTCTCCCATCTTCCTCTCCCTACCCAAACCCAGAGATCACAAACCGTTCTGCCAAATGTCAGGAGTCAGCTTTTTCCACAAAAAACACTGAAGTAAATACAGCAGATGAAGCACCTGTTGCCTTACAGTAAGTTAACTAGCTGAGAACAGTGTGTGTCTGTTTCTGCTCACATTTGATCACATTCAAACACCCCCAACATGCAGGTTTTAACCTCCCCATCTTGTCCATCATCCACTAGAAACTGTTTCCTGGTTTCAGATAAAAAGGATCCAGCCGGATCAGGAGAAGCATCTATACAACACTGATTAGTCAGCCCCCCTTTTTTCTCCCCTCACAAGATGTGAATGAAAATACACACTACACAGGAGTTATAAATACTCCCCCCTCCCTAGTTTATGTACCGCCTGGAACAGACGCCTGCCCCCACGGGGTCAAAGCCCAAGTCCCTTTCCTCAGGCAGGGATGGCAGCAGGGCGGGGGTTCAACCCAGCACTAAAACTCCGCTCTCCGTGGCTCTTGAGCCTGGGGTGGCTTTGGAGCAGGATACGGCGCTGTCCGGCTTCTCGGGGGTTGCAATGGTGAGAGGAAGAACCCGGCCCCCGGGCCCATCACCTGGGGAGCCCCCCACCGCCGACTGCTGCGAGAAGGGCGGGGGCCGAGCGCTGCCGGGGGCGTGCGGCTGGGCAGGGAGAGGGGCTGTTTGGCGGGGCGGCCCCTCTCCGGCTCAGAGGGCCCCCAGGTGGGGCAGTGTCTCCAGCTTGTCTGCCCGGTCCCGGCCGGCAGCGCTCTCCACCCCGCGCAGCCACTCGGTGCATTTGCGCACCAGCCCCTCGTCCGCCGCGGCCTCCGGCGCCGCCTCCTCCTCGTACTCCACGTCGTCGTAGCGGTGCCGCTCGTTCAGCAGCGAGATCTTCAGCAGGGCGCGCAGGTCCCCGGGGCCGGAGCCCGGCCCGGGCCGACCCCCGCGCCGCGCCGAGCCCCCCGCCGCCGGGGCCGCCTTGCTCCGGGAGCCCGGCAGGAGGCGCTCGGTGCCGGCGGAGGGGCTGGGCCGCCCCCGCTGCTTCTCCAGGCTGCGGCGCTGCAGCAGCAAGGCCGCCTCGGGCGGGAGGCTGAGCGAGAAGCGCAGAGCGGCCTCTCCGGCCGCCGCCTCGGGCCCCGCCGCCGCGCACAGACTCTCGCAGGAGCGGCCGCGGGGCTGTGGCGGGGCCGGGGCCGGTCTCCGCGGTTGTTGCCTCTGCAGGGAGGCGCAGGGCCAGGAGCTGGGGAAGGGAGCGGCCCGCTCCGGGGGCGCCCCCCGCGGCTTCCTCGGCGCCTTCTCGGCAGGCGGCTGCGCTGCCTTCTTGGGGGCCGCCGTCTTCCTGGGCTGCGCTCGTGGGGCGGCGGGGACAGCGGCCGGGACGGGGGGAGGGAGGATGGGCGGCAGGGACATGGTGGTGCCGGGTGCCCCCCTCTGCTCCTCACAGCGGCTCAGAGCCGATCGCACCCCGGGAAGGACCGAGCATCCCCCGCGGCTGGATCCGTGCCTGCTGGTGTCCAGGCTGCAGCGCCATGGACGCGGGGACTGTGCTGAGACCGCCGGGCTCCGGCGCTGGCTCCCGCTGAATGAGACAGACACGCAGCGGCGGGGCTAAGGAGGCGGGGGAAAGCGCTCATGGGGGAGGGCTGCGGTTCCCTCCCTCCGCCAGCGGCATCAGGGATGGAAAGAAGGGGCCTGATTTTTTTTTTTTTATTTTTTTTTTAAGTATTAAAAGAAGAGGCAGAAGTCAAAACGCAACCCCCCCCCCCTCCCCAACCGATCCCAAGAGTGGAAAGTAGTTTGAGCAAGATGTGGAATTTACATCTCTAGAATATGAGGACACAGGAGTTCATAATATGTTTTAAAAGCTAGTGCGGTAACACACACTGCACCCCTTGGAGGGAGTGGTCACTGCTTTTTACATTTAAAAACATCATTTAGAATATGTATTTTTTAGTGTAATTGCTCCTAATAAATAATTAAAAAGGAACAGAATAGATTGTCCAAGTTTAGAAAATGGAAATGCTTTCCCCTACCTATACAGATGGTCACTTTCCCTTTTTGCTATCCCCTACATGCTCTCCTCCCCCTTGAAACAACTATTTATAATGTGTCAGTTGACTTTCTCCACTAAAGTGTTGTGAAATAGTCAAGAGCTACCAGTTCCTTTTTACATTCATAGGCAAATTTAAAGAGACCTACACAGCCATAAATTTCTAAGAACATAAGAATGCCCATACTGAGTCAGACTAAAGTGCCATCTAGCCCCATATCCTGTCTGCTAACAGTGGCCAATACCAGGTACCCAATAATAAGTGAACCTAACAGGTAATGATCAAGTGATCTCTCTCCTGCCATCCATCACCCTCCCCACCCCTGCAGCAAACAGAGGCTAGGGATACCATTCCTTACATACCCTGGCTAATAGCCATTGACAACCTCCATGAATTTATCTAGTTCTCCTTTAAACCCTGTTATAGTCCTAGCCTCCCCAATCTCCTCAGGCAAGGAGTTCCAAACGTTGACTGTGTGCTGTGAAGAACTTCCTTTTATTTGTTTTAAACCTACTGCCCATTAATTTCATTTGGTGGCCCCTAGTTCTTATATTATGGGAACAAGTAAATACTTTTTCCTTATTCACTTTCTCACTAGGGGTCATAGTGGATCACAAACTAAATGAGTCAACAGTGCAACACTCTTGCAGAAAAAAAGCAAACATTCTAAGATGTATTAGCGGGAGTATTGTAAGCAAGACACAAGAAGTAATTCTTCCGCTCTAGTCCAGGCTGATTAGGCTGCAACTGGAGTACTGTGTCCAGTTCTGAGAGCCACATTTCAGGAAATGATGTGCACAAATTGAAGAGAGTCCACAGAAGAGCAACAAAAGTGATTTAAAGGTCTAGAAAACATGACCTATCAGCGAAGATTGAAAAAACTGGGTTTATTTAGTCTGGAGAAGCGAAGACTGAGAAGGGACATACGTTTTCAAGTACATAAAGGCTGTTACAAGAAGGAGGGAGAAAAATTGATGTTCTTAACCTCTGAAAATAGGACAAGCAGCAATGGGCTTAAATTGCAGCAAGGGCAGTTTAGGTTGGAAATTAGGAAAAGCTTCCTAGATGTCAGACTGGTTAAGCTTTGGAATACATTGCCAAGGGAAGTGGTGGAATCTCCATTATTGGGGATTTTTAAGAGCAGGTTGGACAAACACCTGTCAGGGATGGTCTAGATAATACTTAGTCTTGCCTTGAGTGCAAGGGACTGAACTAGATGACCTGTCCAGGTCCCTTTCAGTTCTATGATTCTATGAATATACTTTGCTTTAGTTTCTGTGAAAGCAGTGTTTTGGGGGCAAGTGTTGGTTGAAATGTTTTTCGAACTGTAGCTATTTAGGTATTGAAGAGCAAAGAGAAGTCTGAGGATCCTGAGGCTACAGACAACCTAGCTCTTAGATGGCTGATGTTATGATGGTAGAAAGTTCTTTAAGTTTTCCTCTCTCCACTAGCAGTATCTACATCTTCCAGGTTTAGTTTTAACAAGCTAGTCTTCATGGTAATATTGACACCTAGACCGTGGGATGGCTGGGAGATAGTGTTTGCATTTTCTGTGAAGGAAACAGCATGGTGGCTACATTTTACTAGCATATGCATCCCTGTTCTCTCAGTTTCATATAGGGGTTAAATAGAAAAGGGCTGGGGGAGAGGATTCAGAGGTGAGGACTCCTTGCAGAAGGACAAGGAAGCCATTATATTGATTAATGCTAAACCCCTGTATGTAAGACAACAGCAGCATTCCACTGAAATGTATCAAGTGTGGTAGAGAGATCCTGCAATATGGGTATGGTCTGATAAGCAGTTTAAGGCATGTTGGCTTTACCACTCAGTATGGGATTGTGGGGGGGTTGCATAGCTTCTGGGTTGTCCTGTTGAAGCAGCTAGCCAGTGGGGCAGAATCTTTAAGAGGAGGGCTCTCGTTAGGTAGTCCTGGTCCCTTCAACAGGTTTTTGGATTGATTATCTGGGACACAGGGCAGTTGACATTGGAAAACAAGGCACAAGAGGGCCTTTCACTGCTCTGGCCTTCTCATCTTTGTTGTTAGTGGTGGAGGGTATTAATAAATTGTTCATTGTAGTTCCAACTGGTGACTTCCACAGGTCACCTGGACTGCAGCAATTGTATAGATATTGTTGGCCATGGAAGAATTTGATGGAAATCCTTGTGGACTCCTGCTGTCATTTGGAATGGAAATTAAAGGAAGAACAAGCACTGGGGTTTTGTTTATATGCTTCATATGATTGCAACTTTGAGCAGTTGTTTCTGGCAGCAGGGGTGTCAAAACCCTCTTTTCCAATGTGAAAGGCATTGGTTTGATTCTCCCAAAAGTATAGAAGCTGTATGATTTTTGGAGATGCCTTCCTTTTCCCTGTGGCAGACATCAACATGCCTTTCTCAAGGGAAGAAGTAGACTTGTGGATGAACCCGAACCATCCTACAAAGTCAGGACCTTCTCAGGCAGAAGGCTGTAGGCCCTGATAGGCATCGGGACTAAATCGGGCTCTGAGAAGGCCTTGGTGTTAAACCTGGGATGACTGTACTTGAAATTTGAACATCAAAAAGAGGTAAGGCAGGTGATGAACACTGATGACCTCGTCTCTTCTCTTCCATACTGCTGCCATATCAAGTTGCCCCAAAATGTTATCCTGTTATAGAATGAATAAGGTTGTGAACACTTGGCCAAAAAATTTCAGATATTTGGATGCTTGAGATAAAACAGGAGCACTTAAAGACAGTCATTGCAGGGAAACTAAATTAATTATTTGCTTAAATTTTCATGACTGGGGTTGTTAGCTCAGGTTTGGAAATCTCCCTGTCCTTTGTAGGTGATAAATCTGAGGAATTGCCACAGACTGAAGTATCATTAGAGGAGGTTTGCATTTAATTGATAAGCTTAACAGTAACAAATCACTGGGACCAAATGGCATTCACCCAAGAGTTCTGAAAAAACTCAAATGTGAAATTGCAGAACTATTAACTATGGTTTGTAACCAGCCCTTTTAATCAGCTTCTATACCTAATGGCTGGAAGATAGCTAATGTAATGCCAATATTTAAAAAGGGCTCCAGAGGCGATCCCAGCAATTACAGTCTGGTAAGCCTAATGTCAGTACCGGCAAATTATTTGAAACAATAGTAAAGAATAAAATTGTTAGACACACAGAAGAACAAATTGTTGGGCAAAAGTCAACATGGTTTCTGTAAAGGGAAATCATGTCTTACTCATCTATTAGAGTTCGTTGAAGGGCTCAACAAACATGGACAAGGGGGATCCGGTGGACATAGTGTACTTAGATTTCCAAAAAGCCTTTGACAAGGTCCCTCACCTCTTATGTAAATTAACGTATCATGGGATAAGAGGGAAGATCCTTTCATGGACTGAGAACCGGTTAAAACACCAGGAACAAAGGGCAGGAATAAATGGTAAATTTTCAGGATAGGGAAGAGTAACTAGTGGTGGTCCACAAGGGTCAGTCCTAAAACCAATCCCATTCAATTTACTCAAATCTGGAGCAAGGGGTAAACAGTGATACTAAACTGCTCAAGATAGTTAAAACCAAAGCAGACTGTGAAGAACTTTGAAAAAGATCTCACAGCTAAGTGATTGGGAAACAAAAAGGCAAATTACATTTATCCACATTAAATTTAAAGTAATGCACACTGGAAAAAATAACCCCAACTATATATACACAATATGATGGGGGGTAGGGGCTAAATTAGCTACCAATATTCAGGCAAGAGATCTTGGAGTCATTGTGGATAGTTCTCTGAAGATGACCCCACAGTGTGCAGCAGCAGTCAAAAAAGCAAACAGGATGTTAGGAATCATTTAAAAAGGGACAGGGAATAAGATGGATAATACCTTATTGCTCTTATATAAATCCATGGTGCACGCAAATCTTAAATACTGTATACAGATGTGGTCATCTCATCTCATAAAAGATATACTGGTATTAGAAAAGGTTCAGAGAAGAGCAACTAAAATGATTAGGGGTTTTGAACAGGTCCCATATGAGGAGAGATTAAAGAGGCTAGAACTTTTCAGTTTGGAAAAGAGGAGACTGAGGGAATATCAGAGGTATATAAAATCATCAGTGGTGTGGAGAACTCCTTCCTAGACAGTCATTTCCCATTTTGTATGTGTGCAACTGATTGTTCCTTTCTAAGTGGAGTACTCTGTATGTGTCCTGAGTGTCCTATTAGAGTATTCCATATAGTTATATATTCACTTCATGTACATTAAACCATCAGGAGCATTTTTTCAAAAAACTAATAAAAATTAAACATGTTAAAAGTCACTTTTGTATTCTCATACAGTTTGAGTTAAGTACATGTACCACAGTTATTTTTAGTCCGACAGATAGGAAAGGGGTAGCAGAAGAGATTTGAAGTAATAAATGAAAGCATGTTGACTAATTTCAAAGGGAAATATATATTGCAAGCATGTTTTAATTTTCTTGCCTATGTGGCTCAAGTCTAAAAATTAGACTAGACACTTAAAATAATTCATTTATTTCATAATCATTGATTTATATATTATCCATAAAATATATTTGATTAAAATGGCTTAAGTTTCACAGTGAAAGAATTGGTGCTTAAATTGTAAGCATAAAAAACTGAGCAAGCTTTTACCAGACCGCTCATTCACACCAAGCTTTCTCCATACTGCACACAAACATTTCAAAGCAGCCCTATCAATTATAATTAACAATTTCTCTATAATTACAAAATCCTAATCTTTGGGAAATGCATAGAGTGAACAAATAGTAATTACACATAAGAAATACAAGACAAAACTTTATATGAAACGTTTACATATATTACCAGAATCCTGAATTGTCTACACTGGGGATTAAACTGTGTTAACTGGAGTCAAACAGTTAAGATTACATTGCATAAAGTGTTAAACCTATGCTAGTTTCCAAATGGTTCAGACAGAGATAAAACACTGCTTACCTGACTCATTTAAAACTTGGTTCTGCTAAAATGATTTAATCCCCAGCGTGCAAAAGGCAAGGAAAATACTAAAACTGTCACCAGATGTTTCAGGAGTGGAAGTTCATAATTTTTCTGCGCAAACTTCACAAAAATATAAAGCTGGCTTTTAAAAGACATTGAATAGTTTGTTTTGTTTAGTCTAACTCAGGCAGGACGTGAAGCATTTAATCACAGCATCCCTAAAAAAAAAAAAGGCCACACATTTCAGATTATGTAATATTTTGTGTTACATTTCCCAAAATTAGTTATAAAAACACAAATTCAATGATGCACTATTTTGGGTGACAAAATGAAAATTACTTGTCAAATGCAGAATTCTGATAACTTATTAATCGTGGTGGAGAGTCTGGAAGATCTGAAGGGGCACTGCTTCCCTAATGAGGATTTTGTAAATTGGCTTTGTATATTGTTCCGTTTGGATTAGTCTGAATTTGTTCAGCTTCGTTTATTTTTAACTTCCCAAAGCTTAATTATTTGCTATTCAGCAGAATTGTTGTACTTGGTTGTTAGCCACTTGAAAATTCAGGGACACTCTCCATATTCTTGAGTTTAGGTGAAACACGTTATTTTCGTATGCTCCAACATAGCTGTCCCATAATTAAGATTTATATACTAAAACTAAAAATAAGGCAGATCACATTCTACTGTAAGTGAACAACCCTCATTAGGGGTATTTTTGTTGCTACAATTTTTTTTTTTTTTTTAAGTGTAAATTAAAACACGTGAGTACTTTAGACAAGTTACGCAATACCATTTCCTGGCACCATGAAATGGCTCAGCCAACTATTCGCATAAGCCAGACAACATATGAAGCTCAACTTGTAATGGCATTTTCTACTAGCAAATACTTCAGTTACCTAAAAAAGAATTAGGCTAGTACGTTATTCAAACTACCTGTCAAAATAATCATAGGGTTCTTTGTTTTTGTTAGAGAAACTTTTTATATTATCTAAACAATTGAACTGAAGCAAATAAATTGTGTTTTATCAGACCAGCATTCAAACAAGGAAAGGCCAACGACCAATGGTTCTTTATATCTTTGAACATACTAAAACACAGTAATATGAATTAAACTGATCTGAACAAAAATAAGCCTATAGAAAGTGAGACACGATTGCTGGAAATGTAGAAATTTAGAATGCTAGTAATCTGACTGTAACCATCTTGAAGACAGTCTTGTTAGAATTAATGAGATCACCTATAACTGCTATAACTATTTTATATTATTGTTTAATTCTACCACACTTAAGAGTCTATAGCGTAGATTTTTGTGGTTATGTCAGGTTTTATTGGATTATTATAGAAAAGCAGTGACAATACACAAGATGAAAGGAGAGGTACTATGAAAATCTTAGCAAGGCAGGATATATTTATAGGAGCAGTCAGTCAACGTAAAAAAATTGGAATGAAGTGCTTAATAGACTATTGTTAAAAGACCAAACTGCACTATCGTTTTTCTCTAATCTTTCATTTCGACTAAAAAATTACTGTGCATCTGATGGCAGTGTGTGTAATGCCAGTTTCCTGTGGGTACATGGGTCTTTCATGCAGGAATAATGGGGGGCAGATTTTAAAGACACTCTGGCAGGTGGTTCAAATACAAAATTTAATAATTTTTTAAAACTGACTAGATTTCAAGTTCATTGTGTCCATTTAAGCTACCAAATATTGTCAAATGTATATGAAATTTTATGTAGGAAATATCCTTAAACTAAACAGTGTAGTAGCATATTATGACAATTATTTTGGTGATTAGATCTAGAAAAAAAATGCTACAATCCTTTAATAAGTAAATTGCTGTGTGTCTTTATCTGTACCCAACTTAAACTTCAGAACATGCATTGGTTATGGTAGACTTCGCAGAATTCAATTTTCACTTTTTATAATGTTGACTTATAATCTAAATGTTTATGTAAGCATTTTGTAATTGTTATTGATTAAAATGTTCACAGTTGCAGGAAATTATTTGAGTTCAGACATTTTAGTGACAGATGCTAAGATTCAAAAAGTTCAAACTTTATAACCGTTAACACACAAACTGTCATCACCACACGTCAAAACAAAATATCCTTAAAAATCACTCTAGTAAGTTCTCAGTGTTTTTCTTACTCTGCCTAATTGTACATATTGATGGAAATATTTTCTCATCTGTGCATACATGTAGTCAACCTTTGCAGACATACCAATAAAAATCTAAACCTTCCAAGCCTACTTATAGGACAACTTTTAATTCAATTATCCTCCAAATGCTAAAAAATTTAAATTGAGGATATTGTATCTGGATTTTCAAAATTAGTAAATTAAAGATGTGATTTTCAAGAAAATTATACTTTTGAAAAAACTGTAGAACTAGAGAGGCTAACTTTTATTTTTATAAAATGAAGGCAATTAAGGGACACTCACCTTGCAAAAGGAATATATGAGAGACTATACCTGAGAAAGGAGAGGAACAATAGTTAAAATTTGAGATATTTCATTTGTTTTCTACAAATCAGTTCAGTATTTTAGTCCAGAATTAACAAAAGCAGACTGGTATAATAAACGCTGTAACAGGATTACATATTCAAATTATATCCACTTGAAAATAAAAGAATTCTGCAAGAACTAAGTGTACTGCCAAGAGATTCTTGTCTCCTTTTTCCTTTGAATGTTGCTATGTAGTATTAACTTGCACTGAATATGAATTCCACTACAAAATGGAACATGGAGATTTACTATCACTTTAGGATTCTTAACTTTGATTCCTGAAGACTGATTTCTGACATATATGAAACCTACAATTCTCCCAGAAATCAGGATAGCAAAAAGACATCACTGTCTGGTTTGAATAGAACAAAAAGTAGTTTATGTGAATATGTACTTGGTGGTGTGTATAGTGCACACAAACACACACACAGAGCTGTAGAGCAAGACTTTATTGCATTTTGCTCTTATAGCAAAACATCCTGGCTTCCCTGAGGTGGTGGTTAGACCTGGCCTCAGGTTAGTGTTAGACCCTAATCACCACTTCAGGGAACTCAGAACTGATGCCAGGATGGTGAGAATGGAATCCAGATGGTGCCTGCTCAAAGAGTACACTGATATGAGCCACATCGGACGCAGTCTGAGGTGTAGGCACACGTGCTCAGGGCTGGCTTCAGGCACCAGTGAAGGAAGCAGGTGTTTCGGGCGGCCAAAATGGGGGGATGGCACTCTGTCCATTACTGGAGCGGTGCTCTGCTTCCTTCCTTCAAAGGGTACTTCTCTCCCTCTTCCTCCTTCGGCGGCATTTCAGCAGCGCAACTTTTTTGCCTTTCCCTTTGCCGGCTGGGGCGGCAAAAAACTGGAGCCAGCCCAGCACGTGCTACACCACATATGTACACGCTGCCATGTAGGCATAGATGCACCTGGGTTGCTGTCAATGGGTGCGCCAACACTTGAGCAATTAAGTCTGTCATGGCTTTGAACCAGGCATAAACAAGCACTCGAAGGAATTGTGTTTCATTCTCCTGCTTGTCCTGATCAGACACTGGGATGGATTTCATATCATAAGACCAGAACTTTATTAACTTTTAGTTTTAATTATAGTTATAGAGCCCTAACCTCCACCAGTCCCCAATTACCTATTATTTACTTGGGTCCAGTGCAACATTAAATGGCCTCCATATCAAAAACTGTCAGGGCTGGCCTGCTTCAGCCTAACTCCTAGGCATTCAGCCTACTTCTGAATCCTCCCTCCCTTCCATGAGAGGGGACATAAGGGTACATTTGAAAGCCATCTCTATCTGCAGGAATTTACTGTCTTCACTTTTTCCTCCAGGAAAAAGTTAAACAGAAGAAAGCTCTGAGCTATCTCTGGGGACTGGCCATTTTGAGCATTACCCCTGCACTAGACACCAAGGGTGTCAACAAATAGCTTAGCCATACAGCCAAACCCACTGCCCAGTATCTGCCTCCTTTTGGTTTGGAGAACTTAGAGGTTGAACCACACATTGTCCAGTGTCTGATAAATGTGCCCAACTCCCCTGTTCCAAATACAAGAACACCATACCTGATTTTCCTATATGAAAATCACCACAGCCCAGATCCACAAAGGAACCTGCATATTATCTAAGTCCCAATTTTAGACACCAATGTGATTCACAATCCCCACCCCATCCCTGCATTGCACCTAAGCTGCACCTGTAAAAGTTCCCTAGGCGCTTAAGTCTCTGCTCCTGGGCACATGCACTGCTGCTGCCTTGCTCTAACCATCCAGATGCCTGGGGAAAACAGGCATTTATCGGCTTCTCTCATCTGTCGGACCAAATCCGGTATGTGTGTTCAGAGCACACATCACCCATCATACTGGTCCACAGTCAAAATCCTGCCAGAGGAAGAGGAACAGGTGGCTGTACCTTCCTTAACTTTTAGACCAGTACTTAGAAGGCTCATTTGGGATGTCAGAGACCTGTGTTCAATTCCCCCACCTGATGGGAAGAAGAAACTTGAACAGGGAGTTTTCCACACTTCTCAGGAGAGTGTCCTAACCACTGGGCTATGAGATTTTCTATGTGGTTTTCCATCAGTCTCTCTTAACTGAAGCTGGTGCAGTTTAGATACATAAATATTTAAACAGTCATGAGAGCAAGGGGACTGGACCCAAGGTGTTCCACCTCTCAAGTGGGCACCCTATACCATCAGGATATAGAGTCACTCACAGTGAATTAAGGATCACATTTGCTAGCATATATCTAAAGCTAGACATTTTCTACAAGATAATTTGAGTTAAATCCTGCCAAACTACACATACACAACTCAATTTAGAGCAATATGTGACTTGTGGGCAGAATTTTGCTCTGTCTTTTTTCATTAGGTACCTCTTACATGTCAAGGTTATACGGCAAGTGATAATTCAAAATATATTTAAGAAAAGCCTTACCAGGTCATTGCTAAGAACTGAAGTGTGCAGAATAGCAGGGCCAAACCTTTCTTACCCCACTAAAACAAAAGAAAAACTGCAGATTAAAATTGATTTGTACAAAATAAATTGAGTAACTAAAATTACTAGCCTACTCATACCAGTTCACTGCAAAACCTTAACTGATCCATGATAGTCAATCTCCTTAGTTATGAAGGTCTAGGAGCTTAAACACATCTCCTCCCCCCTTGCAATAACTAATCAATTGTTAGAACGTCATCATTCCAACTGAAGAGAGCTAATTAGCATCTTTGCAACTTAAGTCTTCCCTAGTTCTGAAACTCTTCACAATGAACAATTCCAACTAGCAAACTACTATCTCCTTCATATTCACTTTCCATATTTGATCTGTGCAACATTACAGTGAATGTTCTTTTCAGATACACATTTACCTTCACCCTTGTATTGATACTCTAATTACAAAGCATAGAACTGAGGCTGCTGAAGATACTGTTATACAGAAGTTTTACTATTTTCCTTTACTCATTTTAAGATTTTATGTTCTGCAAGTCCTTTCCCACAATATGCAGTTGGCAAAGTGCTCTTGCTCTGTAGCAGAGATACTCAATGCCATCCACCAACTAAATTCAATCATCAATGTTGCACACTTCCATTAAAAGTAGAATTTTTTTAAAATGATTCACAAGGACATAAGACTGGCCCTACTGGGTCAGGGCAAAGGTCCATCTCGCACACTATCCTGTCTTCTGACAGTGGCCAGTGCCAGGTGCCCCAGAGGCAATAACAGAGCAGGTAATCAAGTGATTCATCTCCTGTCACTCATTCCCAGCTTCTGGCAAACAGAGGCTAGGAATACCATTCCTGCCCAAGGTCATCTATCCCTCTAACTTCATTGAATGTTAATGATACAGTCCCAGAACTGCTCTTAAACATTAGATGAACCAGAGCGTTACCACAGCCAAAAATCTAGCCAAGCCAGCTTGCTCTTAAAAGGGACAAAGGATTTGAGTTAATATCACTTACCCAGAATACAGCACACAGAGTGAATATCAAACACAACTGAGGAAAAAGAAAAATCAGTGTGTATAGTGTGCAAATATCTAACCAAGCAAATAGTTGATATATGTTCTCAATAAGTCATCAGCATTTTCAAATACACTATCTGTAATAAGGAAATCCATAGGCTTTTCTATAGTATCAACAGACGCAGCTTAATCCTGAGAATTAATGCCAAAAACAGCCTCATTGTGAATCTAGAATTCACAATATCCACCTTCTGACAAGACAGGCACTATCATTATAATGGACAATCCACCGTTAAAAACATCTATTCACAATTATTGTATTTGGCAAATACAGACTTGGTTTCTGCCAATGTTTTTGTCTTCCAGTAACAGTAAAAAGAGGCTCGCTAGGGAGTAGCTATTTTGTATTCAATAAAAAAAGCTTTGATGAAACTTTATTCAAGCTACTCATGTGGCTCTTCGTTATTTCCTATCAGTTGCCAGTTTGCATTTTAATAGGACAAAGGAGGATGCCAAATACATTTAGCTTCAGTATCTCGCAATATGTGATTCCAAATAGCATAAGGGCCAAATTTAAGAACAGAGTAATTTGTTTTTCTAATTAAAATGCCAAGAGATTTTCAATTGTAAGTACAGTGTCATTAGTTGAAAAGTAGATTTCCCTTCAGGGCAGAGTATGGGCCATGAAGGGCCTGAAGTATCTTGCTAGAAATATTGTCACTCTATAATGCATAGTTTTTCTGGCATGTTTTACATATTTATGCTTTCCAACTACCCCTTCCTTGGTGTAACTTTGTAACTAAGTGATTAAAAATGAAATGGTAAATAATCCCAACTAGTCACAGAATTTATCAAGTATAAAATGCAGAAATGTACTGTTAACCATTCCCTTGAGTGCCTCATCCAACTAAATTTTCCTTGATCTGATTTCTGTCCTCTTCACTCCACTGACACCATACTCAAAGCTTCCAAGAGCTTGTATACATGAATACTTGGTTCACGGCAACCTTGAGTATAAACTGACCCTTGAGCCGTCCCTTGGGTATGGCAAATTGTGGCAACTGCTCTGGGCTCCATGCTTTGGAGGGGGCCCCTCGCTTCAGTGTGCATCTGTAGCGCGGGACCAGGCACCAGCTTTTCAAACTGCCAAGGGGTACTCAATCACAGGCTTTTCCCCAGGCCCTGCCCCCACTCTACCCCTTCCGCCAATGCCCCAACCCATCCAGTTCACCCCTTTACTCAAGCATGCTGCATCCCTGCTCCTCCCCCTTCCCTGAACACCAAGAAACAGCAGCTTGTGGCTGTCAGAGGAGGAGGAGCTTATCAGTGGAGCTCCTAGCTACCAGTGGGTGCTCAGAACACACCATTACCCCCCTCCCCCGAGCACCCACAGAGTCAGTGCCTATAGGCTGACCCAGGGAGGCAGGGTTAAGGTGCAGGGGGTACTAGGCCGATGTAGGCATCAGCAGATGTTACTGTGCCTGTTCAGTTTGGGTGAGCATGCTCAGTACAACCTAGTTAGGAAATTCTGCCAGAGAGCTGTTTGTGTCACTACACCAGCCCAGACCGAGGGGAGTGTGGGGAGGAGAGCATCTAGGCTGATCTTCCTGGGCCCCACCACCCCTGTATGGACAGCCTGACTGACCCTGTATTAGCCTGCTGCATATTAAGTATCTGTGTAAGCCATGCACTAACAGTTCCCTAAAACACTTTAATCTACTCCTGTTTAAAAACTGGATAGATTAAAGTTCACTGGGGAACTTCTGTTGTACAGCAGCAGAGTTCACATGGACACTTAGAGTGTGGCAGATTAGTGTGGGGTAGCTTTGTATCCCATCTTGCAGCAAATTAAGTCTTCATGTAGAAAAGCCCTATGTGGCCTCTATGGAACAAATAATGTGCAAGTAGTCAAGATGATTACTGCATTGTTTCCATTTTCTCACCTTTTTTTGTCCCATTTTAAATTCTTTGGGACAAAAGACTATCTTCCTGTGCAAACATACAATGCAGAACATGTTGAGAACTACTGTAACATAAAGAACATTAAAAAATACATTAAAATAACTAGGGTTGCAAAGTCTAGCATTCAAAAGTTAGGAAATTCCAGAATTAAGCTGGTCTGTGCAGCCTTAATTTGGCCTGTGTGCATATGCATTATGACAGTCTTTAATTACATGATCACGTTTTTCCCCCTACAGGAACTTTGCCTCATTCGGTGTACAAAATGGATGTTGCTCATTTAAAAGAGTAGGTATTGAATCTTTTGTGTTAACTTCTTAGTTCAATGTATGGCCCCAGGCCTTATTTGCTGCACTTTTCTAACTCTGTTCTGAAGACAGAATTATTAATTTCCTCACGGGTCTTTCTATGGCAATCATATTACAGAGCACTTCACAAATATTAATTAATTAATTTTTGCAAAACCTTGTGAGATGATGGGTATTATCCCCATATTACAGCCGTGGAACTGAGGCACAGATAAATTAAAGTCCAAATTATCCACCAATTGTGGGAGCCCGATTTGAGACACCTAGGACCTGTTTTTTCAGAGTCTTCGCATTAGATAGCACTTTAAGTTCAAAACATAGTTCCCACTGACTTCACACTGCAGCTGAAGTGCTTAGCACTTTTGCAAATCAGACCCAAGGGTTTTAAGTCAGGCCTCCAGAACACTCAATTAGTTCTCATGTGTGAAAGGGTTATTCTTTAAGTGACCAGCCCAGCATCGCAGAAGAACTCTGTGGCAGAGGCAGGGAGAGAATGTAGAGCAGATCAGAAACTGGAATTCCCATTCCATTGGGAGTGGAGAACCCTCTCTGCCCCTCTAAACATTTCAGAAAAAGTTACATTTAAAAATGTAACAACTGAAATTTCCTGCAGACTGGGAATTCTGATATTTTGTTTCAACTTTTTTTCAAACTATATTTCATTTTGATCTTTTGAAACGTCTGAGGCTCCACAAGCTGCCCAGGCCCTAGCAGTTCACCAGGTAGGGAACCAGACATCTCGGGGAGACAGGCATTCCAGGTTGCCAAAGAGCTGGGAACTATTTTCCCCTGGAAAAATCTGATACAGCAAAAAGTGAATTTTCCATCAGAACACCATTGACAAAGTTCTCAATCAGCTCTAATAGAACCCAATTCTCTAGAGCTGCATTCAGCTGCCTTAACCATGAGGCCATCCTTTTCCTTCTTTCAGTCTTACTCATTCACTACTCACCTTCCAACTGCTGTAACAAATAAAGTATGGGTCCTATAGCCCAGTGGTCTTCAAACTGGGATGAGACCCCAGTGCTGCCACCGAGGCCACCCAGGAGACCGCTAAACTCCCAGGCAGGCTATTTTGGTCCTGCCGAAATGCCACCGCAGAAAGCAGAAGCTTTTACTTTCCGCGGCGGCATTTCGGCGGACATACCCACCGGGGGCCGCCAAACTTTTCCCTCCGTGGAAAGGGGCCGCGGGGGGAAGTTTGAAGACCCCTGCCATAGACAAGAGAATTCTTCACTACATAATCTTGCTTCAGCCTCAGAGCAGGTCTACTTTGTGCAATGAAGGAGACAGAGGTCAAGGGGGAAAAAATAGTATGATCATGTATTTCAAGACTGAATAATGCATATGTGCTAGGGCAGTGGTTCTCAGACTTTAGCAGCCTGAGGCCCCCCATTTTGATTTGAAATATTTTGGAGACCAACCCTCCCCTGACCCTCTGCTTGTCCCATCCTCTTCCCGGGCCCTGTCCCCGTTCCACCCCTTCTTCAAGGCCCAGCCCCTGTTCACTCCATTCATCACTCCCTTTTTCACACCCTCACTCATTTTCACCAGGCTGAGACAGGGGGCTGGGATGCAGAAGGGGTGTGGCTTCTGGTAGGTGTAGGCTCTGGACTACGCTCCCAAAAGCAACTGGCACATTCCTCTGGCTGTGGTTCCTAGGTGGGTGGAGGGGCAGGAGGTCTCCGCACGCTGTCCCTGCACATAGGCACTGCCCCCACAGGCTAGGAACTGTGGCCAATAGGAACTGAGAAGTCAGCATTCAGGGCAGAGGCAGCACGTACAGACCCCCTGGCCCATCCACCTCAGGAACTGCAGGGACATGGCCGCTGTTTCCAGGAGTGGCTGGGAGCCGGGACAGGTAAGCCTGTTCTCCAGCATGCTGGAGGTGTGCCTGAGAGGGAGGGGGAGGAGTTTCTCAGCAGGGCTCATGGACCCCCTGAAGTCCCCAGACCACAGTTCGAGAAACGCTGTACTAAGAAGCTCATCTAAGGTTACATGGACAACCTTAATTCTGGCATTTCCTAACTTTTGAATGCTTGACTTTGCAATTGTGTGTGTGTGTGTGTACACGTACTCTGGTTTTATTAAAAAAGCAAACAAAAAACAAATTCCATCCTGTGGCATCATATTTACACCCACATGGGTCATAAGCAGGATTGGAACTTTTAGTTTTGCTACACAGACCTTTATCACTTGTGCTGGTAGGTTGTTATCCACTATGTGAACCAGCAGACTGAGGAGGAGGGAGGGAAGGAAAGAGATGAGACTGCCAGTGAGTTTTCCAGATATTTGCTGACAGTAGAGGAATGGTAAAACTCAAGACTCTCTAGAGTTCCACTCCAGGAGCTGAAGAGAGTGTGCTCTACTTGGTCCTTGGAAGCTTAGCCCCTTCTGCTCAGTCCCCTCTAACCTGTCCCAGTCCTGTCTTTTCCCCCACCCTGGCTTTTCAATCCCAGTTCCAGTCTCTCTGCCCAGCTATTGCCAGGTCCATCTTCCACTCTGACCCACCACAGCAACTTGTCCTAGTCCTTTTGCCCAGCCAGATTCAGTCCTTCTCCTGTATCCTGACTCAGAGAGGTTTCCCACCACCATGCAGTGTGACACTTATCCCCTTTGCATTATATCAGTCAGCTCCTTCCTCTATGCTTCCTGAGCCTAGCAGAGGGCACCAAGAGCACAGGAGCATATCCCTTCTTAGTTCTAGTGCCCTGCACAGCCTGGCCTGCCACAGCTCAGAGCTACAAATGCAGAGAAACTTATGCTCAGACCCAGGGTGAATTTAGCAATGATGCTCTAGCAAGTCTCCACTGACCACAAGCAATGTGAGAATTCCCAAAGATTTATAACCGGGCCAAATTGGGGGTGGTGGTGGTGGTATTTTCACAGTGATGGCAAAAGACATACCCTGACACAAAGGAAACCTGCAAATTTCAGTACTTACTCCAATGCATGTGGGCACTAAAGACTTTCAAAGGAAAGATTGGATTTTTTTTAAAAAAACCCTTGAGACAAAACAAAAATACCCAACATATTTTTCCTAGCCTCAGTCTCAAACAGCTGAACTGTCTTAGGTGAAGTTTTCAGCTTTAGGTTCACACCTAAGTAAAGTTTGGCAAAATGTATGAACAACTGAAAATAGAATCTTATAAGAAGAAATGTCAGGCAATATTAAAAGTTGGTGTTACCAGTCCAGCACATAATAATCCAATAAAAACAATGTGCATCGAGGCAATACCTCTTTCTCACCAAAGCCTCAGATTTACTTCCTCCCTCCTCCCCCCATCCCATGCAGTAAGATTTTAAAGTTAAAAAAAAATTAGTAAATGTAGTTTACCAGCATAACAATTGTAGCAATTAATCTTGTTGGCTCAAACATTTTTTTCAGCTGCTTCACAGGCCCCATCAAGAAACATGTACTAATGAAATAAGGAAGAAACAGTAAGGTACATTCAAATAATCTTTGCAAGGAATCAAAATAGGTAACTTATAGAGCCATCCAATATTTAAACTGGAGAAAGGCATCACCCTTCAACAACAGCTACTGAAAGGTCAAAGATTAATACTCTTTATACATTTGTCCTGGGAATCAGCCTACGTGTATCTGTTCCCTGTTTCCTTCCAAACTATTCCTAGATATGTCAAAGAGACACCAGTTTGAGGCTAGTCAATCTAGGACAGTCCCAAAATGAAATTCACCAGAATTGAGGAAACCTGAAGGATTTCAGTTAGGAAGATTTGTCAGGCTGAGTATGAGCAACACCAAACCTGTACAGAACTTAAATTTCCATTTAAAAATAAAAGTTTCTGTCCCTAACCGTTGCAATAAAACCTCAAACCTCAACTGATCTGCCAGGCAGTGAAAGTATCTGCTGCTATTATAGAGTCAAACATGCAGATCTTTATGCCTGATCTCATCACCAGATTAAGTAGAGGAACAGCTGCAGCAGACCTTGCTGAATCCTGCAGCCTTCCTCTACTCTGTGTCTAACTGAAACGGAATGAAGGTCAGCAGATCTTCTGAACTTTTCCTCCCTTGGCCAGGTCTGCTCCTTCCTTATGTTGTCTGGAAGAGAACAGGCTTAGAATAATCCTGTTCTGCCACTCTGCAGCTGGACTCAGCCTTCTCCTCCTAGACACAGGCAGGAAACAAGATATCCAAGATCCTTATCCTTCAGAGAGGGGCCAAAGATTTCACCTGCTCCAAAAGCCCCCCTCCCTAAACAAGAGTGGTGTTAGAAAAGAATGCCCTCTCTCTTCTTGGGAAATAAGGTCATGGGACTTGTATGTCGAGTTGCCAGGAAAAGTAGTGAGGTGTCTGCTATCCACAGAAGACATGAGATCCAAAATTGAGATACAGAAGACTGCACTGGAGCAAAGAGGAAAGCAGATGAAAGAAGAAACAACCCTGGAGAACTGGTGGGAAGATAACTGATGAGGTGGGGTGAATGGCAATTTGAGTGGTGTCAGAGTTGAGAGTGACTCGGGATGTCTAAGAGTCCAGGTTATTTAGCAAGCAAACAGCGTGAGGTATTTGTGACAACAGGTACGGTGACTGATGTGAGCATATATCCAGAGATATGAGAATGAACCTGGGGACTGTGATGGAAAAAAAGAGCCTGGGGCTCTTATCTACAAGAATCAGAGGGGTAGCCGTGTTAGTCTGGAATTGCAGAAGTGACAAAGAGTCCTGTGGCACCTTAAAGACTAACTAAAATTTTTTTAGAGCATAAGCTTTCGTGGGCTAATACCCACTTCGTCGG